>JAVJAQ010000660.1:0-44101 GCA_032362365.1 Zygogramma bicolorata
TTTTTTTTTTTCCCATCGGATGCTGGTCCTGTCACCAGCAGCACCTCAGCCTCTTGGGCTTTTTGTGCATTCCAATTAGTTTCACAGCACCCACTCCGTAATTCTAGTCCCCTGTACCAATCTGTACAGGTTCTTCACCGGATGACTGTTGTATTCTTCGGGAGTTAGTCTGGGCTTCCCGAATATTGCCTGTCTCTTGCGGTCGAGTGCTTCGCATTCTGACAGTATGTGTTTGGCTGTTTCTGTTCCTTTGCCACATTGTCTGCAGGAAAGTTCTCCGTTGTACAGCCCCATTTTGTTCAGGTGTTTCCTCATTGGGCTGTGACCAGTGAGAAGGCCCGTTATTGTTCGAACTTGATTCCTGCTCAGCTTGAGTAGTTCTTCAGTTTTGTGTTTTGACGGTTCTTTGATGTATGTTTTCCCGTGGTGCATGAGAGGGGCATCTTTCCACCTCTCCTTATGTTTTCGTTTGATCCAGTCCCGAATGCATCCTCGAATGTCGGATTTAGTAATCCCGAGTGCGGGTTCTGGACCAATATATGGAGTTGATGAACCGTTTCTGGCTAGTTCATCAGCTTTTTCATTGCCCTCGATGCCACAGTGTCCTGGAACCCATAACAAAGTTGTTTTGTTATGTTCTGAAAGGACCCTGAGCTCTTCTCGGCATTCCCATACCAGTCTTGATGTCACTTTCGGGTTCATAAGAGCCTTCAGTGATGCCTGGCTATCTGAGCATATTTTGATCCGTGCATTACGCATTTCCCTCATATTGATTTCTCTTGCGCATTGCAAGATAGCGTACATCTCTGCTTGGAATACAGAGGTGTTTGTTCCTAGTGAGACACTTATTTGAGAGTTTCTCCCCTCACTGTATATTCCAGCACCAGTTCCTTCCCTTGTTTTGGATCCGTCCGTATACCAGATCCTCTCTCCGGGTTTGCCCCTGATGTTGTCATCTGACCATTCCCTTCGATCTTGTATTATAACCTCGAAGTTGATGTTGAAGGAGTATCTAGGAGTCATGTGGTCCGTTGCTTCCATTTCAAGAATGTTCCCGCCCACTATCTCCTTTATCTTGTTGTGATCCGATCTCTTGCTCGATTTTTGTTGCCTTAGGAGTCCCATTCTTGCCTCTCCCATAATTGTCAAGTCAATCGGTGGGAGGTCCAACAGTGCTTCCATGGCTAGTGTTGGTGTTGTTTTCATAGCTCCCGTTATGCTAAGGCATGCAAGTCTTTGTATCTTGCTCAACTCAACCGCGGCTATTTTTTGTGTTGTCTTTGTCCACCATACCAAAGATGCATATGTGATCATGGGTTTCACTACAATGTTGTATATCCAATACATCATTTTAGGATTTAGCCCCCATGTTTTTCCGTGTGTCCGTCTGGCTATCATTAGCGTCGCCTCGGCTTTTTTCTTTACTTTTGCCAGCTGTTGGTTCCAGGTGAGCTTCGAGTCTAGAATCACCCCGAGATATTTGGCTTCCCCCGACAGCTGTATGTGGGTACCTTGGAGGGTTAGAGGTCCTAAGCTCTCTAACTTCCGTCTTCGGGTAAACGCTACAATGGTTGATTTGGAGGGGCTAATGGTTAGTCCCTCCTCATCTATCCATGTACTGACCAGGTTTAGGGCCATTTGCATTCTTTCCCTAACCGTGTTGTTGAATTTGCCTTGGACCGTAATGACTATATCATCTGCGTACCCAAGTGTTTTGTGTCCATTCCTCTCGAGTGTGATTAACAGGTCTTCCACCACCAGGTTCCACAGCAGTGGTGACAGGACTCCCCCTTGCGGACAGCCCCTGGTGACCTTGGCCGCCAGTGTTTCTCCCACTAAAGAGGAGTGGATGATTCTTTCCCTTAGCATGCAGTCTATCCACTTGCAGCAGGTCTCATCGATGCCTTTTCGTCTCGACGCTCTTGAGATTGAGTTTAGAGATGTGTTGTTGAATGCTCCCTCGATGTCAAGGAATGCACCCAGCAAGACCTCTTTGTTTCTCAGTGCAGTTTCCACCTTCTCTACGAGTTGGTGTAGTGCTGTCTCTGTGGATTTGCCTGTTGTATAGGCGTGTAGGTCCTTGTGTAGAGGTTGGTATACCAATACCGTATCCCTAATGTGCCTGTCCATCAGTTTTTCTTGGGTCTTAAGTATAAATGACATAAGACTTATTGGCCTCAGTGCCTTCGCTCCTTCCTGTGCCGTTCTTCCAGGTTTAGGGATGAAGACAACTGTGATTGCTCTCCATGCTTTTGGTATGTATCCCAGCGCGAGACTGGCCCTTAGTACCGTGCATAGTTTGTGTGCTAGCAGGTTTATACCTTCTTGTAGCATGATAGGATAAATGCCATCCGTCCCTGGCGATTTATACGGTTGAAATGAGTTGATTGCCCATTTCGTTTTTTCCACATCTATCACTTTCTTTGAGACTTGCCATTCTTCCCTGGAGGCCCACAAAGGAGGTTCCAGTTCTGATTGTCTCCAGGCCTCAGTTGATAGGTTTGTATACATTGATCCTGGAAAGTGTGCCCTGTACAGTTCTTCCAGGGTGTCTTTTCCATTCTGCGTATAAGCCCCTGATTCTGTCCTAATGGTTCGAATCGTTTGTTGGGGTTCTTTGGAGAGAATCTTGCAGAGTCTTGCTCCTTCGTGAGTGCCTTCCACTTCCTCACAGTGTTTCCTCCACGATTCTCTTTTGGCTAGCCTCAATGCTTTGTTGTACTCGGTGAGAGAGTTCTTGTATTTCCTCCACTCGCCTGAGAGTTTTGCTTTGTTGAAGAGTTTCCTGACCAGTTTCCTTTTCTTAGCGAGTTCGTTGTTCCACCAGGGCACGTTCCTGGTGCTAACCTTGCTAATGGGTGGACAGTTGTCGTTGAATGCTGAGATGATTGCGTCCTGTAGTTGTCCCGCAACCAGCTCAAGTTCATTCGTGTTATGTATCTTTGTCTTAATCCCCTTCAACCCATTCTCTAGGTCTGCTCTATAGCCGTCCCAGTTTGTTCTGCGGGGATTGCGATACGTTTCTGTTTCGGTCTCATTTCCCGTTAGCTCGAATCGGATATGTCTGTGGTCTGAACAGCTCACCTCATCAGACACTTGCCAATTTTTGATGATGGTGCTTATATATCTCGTTCCCATTGTTATGTCGATTACCTCTTTCCTATTAGATGTTACGAAAGTCGGTTCATTGCCTACATTTAGTATATCCAAATCATTGGTCATAATAAATTGTAGTAAAGACTCACCTCTGGCGTTGGTGTTCGTGCTTCCCCACGCTGCCTCATGATGTGCGTTAGAGTCGCAGCCGATGATTAAGTGAGATCCGTTCGCTCTACATTTAGTCACCAGCTCCTCTAATTCTTTTGTAGGTGGAGGGTTTGGGTCATCATATGGGAGGTAGGCTGATGATATCACTATCTCCCTCGGCCCCTTCTTCCCTGCCATCTTCAGTTTTACTGTCGTTAGGTCCCTACAACAGAAATTCCCTAGCGGTAGTATTTGTATATTATTTCTAATTATTATGCATGTTCTCGGTGAGGCGGATGAGTAGATCAGCTTACCTATTCCCCCGAGTCCCATAATTTTTCCTTTGTTGATCCAAGGTTCTTGTATGAGGGCCACATCAAATTCCCCTTTTATTGCAGCAAGGACTGCCGAGGCTCCCTTGCTATGATGGAGGTTTGCTTGAAGGACCTTGACCATCGCCATCGCCCCCACCAGTGAGACCCCTCAGGACCCGGAACGTCACCCTGTTCATCTTATAAAAAGCCTTGAACTGGACCTGCTCCAGGGCTCCGAAGGACTTCTCGTCGATGGAGTATGCCAATATCTGGCCCCCCTTCTCCACTTTCCTGCTCAGGAGTAGCCAGCCTTCCACTTTTAGGGTCGGGTTTTGTTTCCCTAGCCGTGAGCGTGCCGTCTCCTCCTGATCGCTTTCTGGTCCCGGAAAGAAGGCCAGGACCCTGGGTCTTCTTGGGAGTTCTTTTGACTCCACCACGGTGATGTCAGCACCCTCCCAAATTGGACCCATCTCTCCTACCTTTTCCCGGAGCCAGTCTCTGGTTTTCTCGTTCGCGCAGGTTACCCAGAGTGCCCCTCCGCTGAACGTTGTTTTGAGGAACTGGATCGGATCTTGGCTCCCCGAGGGTGCTCCGTCCATTTCCTCCACTATTTTGTCTTGAATCAGGTCCGCCTGCCTCTGATCAAGAGAAATCTCAGGATGGCGTTTGTCAATCACCGCCATCCTGAGTGTGTTTGCGACCTCGCTATAGGTACCAGAAGGTTTAGTGACCTTCCTGGCCTTTTTGGTCGTCTTTTCGGGCGTCTTGGATTCGTCCCGAGTTCGTTTTCTTCCCTCGGTTCCTTTGTCCTTGTCGCCCTTGGGTTCTTGCCTTTCGCGTGCCTTGCCCCGTGGCTTCACCATTGTCCACGTTCCTGCAGCGATTTTCTCAGCCTTTACCATTTTCCTCCACTGGGCGCCGGATACACCAGGGGGTCTTCTGTGCAGTTTCAGATTCTTGACTCCCTCTGAGACTGTCTTGTCGGTTCCTTGCGTCCCCGTTGATGTGTCACTGCTGTGGTCCATCTCCACATTAGTGATGGTCGAGGTGTCTGCTGATGAGTTTGTCTCCTCATCGGCGCTATCCCTCTCAGGATTGGTTCTTTCTATGTTTTTATCCATATAAGTCCCACGAGTATGGGGGAACAACGCTGTCCAGCCCTACAGTGCCCCCCGTGTAGGGCTAAGGCTGCATACTCTGGGTTTTGCCCGGTCCCCAGAGGCTCCGTTAAAGACCATATGTCGCTTGGTCATTCACCCCTCAACACGGGTCGCATAACATCTTGGGTTGCGGATTTTTGGAAGGGTTTACTCCCTGGGCGGGGATAGGACCATGAAAAAAAAGGAGGTGGGGCCCCTTAACTCCCCCCTCGAATAATTCTCTAACTTTGAAGCAATGCTGTGACATAGCACTAATGCATGCCTTGAAAAAAATCTGATATTTTTCCAACAATAGAATCTGCTAACTTCGAATCAGAACTGAAAACTTTGATTCAGTTAATACAAGGCAATTGGAAATTTGTTTTAGTCGCACGCTGGAATGACAATGCTGTGGTGACTGTGGCTTCTACCGTCTATGACATCCATCCGCTCAGTCAAGTAAGAAGATACTGACAATCAAAAAAAAAAATGTTCAAATGCCTAGACCATTTTTAGTTTCTGAATACAATAAACATATGGGAGGAACAGACAGGATGGATCAAGATATAGCGCAGTACCGAATCTCCATTAGGGGAAAATAATGGTACTGGTCTATTTTTATATGGTTCTTAGATGCTGCACATACATAGTTCGTGGCTCCTCGATAAACAAGCATCAGGAAGTAAACTCACTAAGCGTGAGTTTCGTCGTGAATTGGTACTCTTCAATCTTACACGATACAAGAAATCCACCCAGAGGACCTGGACAAACATCTTTATCCAAGAATAGTACCTCTGACAACAGGGTTTCGGACGATGTGCGATATGATCGTATGGATCATTTAGTGATAGCTGTACCTAATAATAAACGCTGGAGATGTGCAGGTGAAGGTTGCAGTTCGATTATCAGAACATGCTGTAAAAAATGTAAAGTGGGCCTTTGCATTCCATGTTTTGGAGTTTTTCATTCAGTTACTTTTTAGAAGTTACAGGTGATTCATTCAGGATGCATTCTTGTCTGAAACCAAACGCGAGTATACACGTCTTATTACAGACAGCAATTGAAAACTCTCAGAATTTTTCCAAAAATGACATAGTCATAGTGTGGTTCCAAAGGGCCAGTGTTTGTTCTATAAAAAAAAGTCTTTTTTTCTCTAATGAAACACACAAAGGTACTCATTATAACGGAACCATATCGGTATGTCCAAGGCCATATAAATCTATATAAGTCTATTTATGAAAATAACTTAAATCTGGCCAAAGTGGTGCACACGACTTTTTTTAGTTTTGTAAAGGTTTTAGAATGCAATAAAATATTTCGAAAAATAAATTATGGTGCAGACGGCCGTAGACTGAACAAAATTGGAAAGTGGTACTTGAGCAAGGGAATAAAACATCTTTTGAATAACCAGTTTTTGATAACTGAACAAGATATTGAAAACATAACTGAATCAGTGACAACACCAGTGGATTGCAATGGAGAAATCAGAAATGATGTCAGCATCGCAAAGGAATTTGAAAATGCCAATATAAGACTTCCTGCGTAATCAATCGATTCATTCTGTTAGTACCAGTGACAGTCATGCAAATAAGGACCATTCGAACTCCTTTTTAGAATAAGTGATTGTGACAACCATTTTTCAATTTTATTATTTAATATTCAATCAATTCGCAATAAAATAGACGAATTCTGTATATTCTTAGAACAACAAAATTCACCAAATATTGTTCTTCTGACAGAGCATTGGCTGAAAGCTGACGAACTTCTTCATATTTCTGATTACGATATAATTTCAAAATATTGTCGAAAGAATTCAATACATGGAGGAACTCTGATAATGGTAAAAAAACAGTTTTTAGCATGTTTTCCTTTCATCAATATTTGCAAATATGACAACTTGATTGTGGAAAAACAATTTGAATTTTCTATAATTCACTCGAAAGTGTATAATACATACATACTGTGTATTTATAGACCTCCCTCAGTAGATCTCAAAATCTTCATAGAACGACTAGAATACTTATTATCGCAATTACCCCCACTTGCATCTATTATTTTAGCCGGAGACCTCAATATAAACTTTGCGAATAAAATGTCTGCTGACACCCAAATGTTGATAAATTTGCTAGACTGTTTCAATTTAATAATGCATGTAGATCAACCCACTCGTGTCTCTAAATTCTCATCTACTATTTTAGATTATGTCTGCACGAACATAAATGATGTAATATGCACTATAACCAATCCTGGACTATCTGACCATGAAGCGGTTACCTGTTTCATCCCAAATAGATTTGATGTTAAAACCGCACATAAGGGTAAGAAATATGGGCGAATATTCAGCAAAGTAAATTATACCAAATTCCGACTTCTTTGTCAAAAAATTAATTGGAATTCTATGCATGGAAATGAAGATCCAGTGAACGCGTTTCAGAATAATGTTGTCAAAATATTCAATGAGGCATTTCCAGTACAGTTAATAAAGAAAAAGAAATCAAAACCGTGGATCACAAGAGGACTAGAAATCTCGTCTTGTAATTTACGTTGCCTCCACACCATTAGAAAGTACCATAGCGACAACAGTTTCTTTATGTCTTACTTCAACAACTACCGTCGTATCTATAAACAGGCTATTAAATTTTCTAAGGATGTGTATTACCAAAATAGATTGGATCAAGCAGATAACAAACAAAAAGAAATGTGGACAATTACAAATGAGCTGAGGAGTAAAACAAAAAATCTGACCCATCCAGAAGTTAATATTGATATAAACTCCTTGAACAAATATTATTGTTCTATAGCAAATAAATTAACCCAGGATACTTCTGCAACAGTCGATCCACTTGATCATCTACAAAATGTGGCTTCTCCGATGCACTCTTTATTTTTATACGATACGGACTTAGCTGAGCTTAAATCAGTAATAAGTGAAATAAAAAAGAAAAATTCGTCATGCGAAGACCACTTATCTGCCAAATTATTGTCGCATTTACCTGATGAAGCCCTTAATACCCTAGCTGTGGCCATAAATAAGTCTTTTGCTACGGGGATTTTTCCTTCTAGCCTAAAGACCGCAATAGTTATACCCCTTCACAAAGGAGGTGCCACTGATGATCCAAGCAACTTTAGGCCTATCTCACTATTATCAACTCTGTCCAAAATCATTGAGAAACTAGTAAAACGTAGAATCATGGGTTTCATACAGAGACATAATATATTGGCGCCTGAACAGTTTGGTTTCCAAAACAATAAGGGTACAAATGAGGCAATCTTTGTTTTTCTTGAAAGAGTTTACATGAGCCTAAACGAAAAAGAGGCGGCTGCAGCAATATTCCTTGATCTTTCTAAGGCGTTCGACTGC
Organism: Zygogramma bicolorata; assembly: GCA_032362365.1. Taxonomy (NCBI): domain Eukaryota; kingdom Metazoa; phylum Arthropoda; class Insecta; order Coleoptera; family Chrysomelidae; genus Zygogramma; species Zygogramma bicolorata. The sequence continues at coordinate 8,061 of JAVJAQ010000660.1, forward strand.
GTTAGTCATGAAATTTTATTAAAAAAACTTTTACATTATGGGTTTCGCGGAACGGCTCTAGATTGGATCAGGTCCTACCTTACTGATCGAAATCAGAAAATTATATTAGGTAACAGTACTTCTGAGGTAGACAAAATTGTAAGGGGAGTCCCACAGGGCTCAGTTTTGGGCCCCATTCTTTTTCTTCTCTACATCAACGATATCACCAAGCTAGATATTTCTGGGCACCTCACATTGTTTGCTGACGATACAACAATCCTTTGGCATAATGAAAATCGTGATGACTTGGTACAAACTATTCCTGTAGACGTAGAAAAAATCAAAATGTGGTGTGAATCAAATATGCTAAAACTGAATATTACAAAAACAAATTTGGTCACGTTCAAATTGGATTTAGAACAAGTACCCTTAGGTCTTCAACAAATTGAAAGCAAACCTGGAACAAAATTTCTTGGCATACACATTGACAACAATCTGAAATTCGAGACTCATATAACGGCTCTGAAAAAAAAGTTGTCCTCTGGTTGCTATGTTGTCAATATAATGTCCCGCGAACTTGGAATTTCGGCTTCTTTAACGGCATACTACGCATTCATCGAATCTCACTTACGGTATGGCATTCCATTCTGGGGTTCTTGTAGTCAGGTTCTATTCCAGAGTATATTCGTCCTCCAGAAACGAGCTTTGAAATTAATTTTCAAAGTTAAGATGCGTGGATCATGCAAGCCGGTTTTTACCAATAGCAAAATACTTACATTATATGAAATTTTCATTTTAGAGACAGCTTCTTTGATGCATAAATACAGGGAAAGATTCACTAACAATATAAACAAATATACACGACAGGAAAAAAAACTCACTTTACCACTTCCCACTTCCACTCTCACAAAACAGTCTTTAATTTATAGAAGCAAGCAGATTTACAATCACTTACCAAAACAAATCAGAGACATTAGCGATATGAAAAGTTTCCGAAAATCAGTTAAAACACTCCTGATGGGGAAATGCTTCTACAATTTGGAGGAATATTTTGTCTATACTTTCTAGTCGTTCTATATTCGATGTTTATGTGATACTGAGATATATATTATTTTTTTGTTTTTTTGTATAAATTTACAATTTTACATATTATTTTGTTATGTCCTCTTTAAATTTAGAATTAGTGTTTTTATCTAAATGAGAGTTTTTCTCCTAAGATATATTTTTACAATTTATGTACATCATTTGAACTTTTGTATGCAATATGATGATTATGACTTTATGACTTTGTCGACAAATGTTACATTTAGACAATAAAGCTATCTATCTATTGCATCTTTAAGAATATTACAGTTTGTTTCTATATGGTTAGAAATCATATCAATTCTTTGACCGTCCTTATCATCCATATTATTCCAAATAACCATTTGGATATTTTTCCACAAATACTTATTAGTTCGCGTTTGGTTATGATATGTGGATTTATTGTCTGTAGGAGATGGTCAATTTGTTTTGACAAAGTGAAAGCTTGGCGTAACAGTAAATCCGACTGGTTGCTAATGCCTTGTTTATTAGCAATGAAACTCAGTTGAGTGTCAATGTGATGTTTCATTTCAAAGAATTCAGAAATATTCAAATAACTGACAAATGTGTGCTTGCTCACAATGATTTTTGTTGTTTCTACCTTAATAGGTACGATTGGGTTATTTATTTTCTGAATAGATCCATTAATAGGATGAATGATTAAAGGGATTGAGAGTATGAACATTAAGTCCATCTGAAAATATATGAAGAAATGAACATATTAGTATTGTTTACGTTTCTTCAATCTATGCTTCGAATATTTAGATGTTTCAGTTTTAACTTTATTTTTGTTTGAGCAACTGGCTCTATTTTAGTGAACTTCGGTGTGAGTTTATCTCTAGTTTCTTCTTTGAGATATATTTGATCTTGTTTGGTAATTGTTATAGGTTCTTTGCGATCAGCATTAATCCTTTTCAGTTGATCAGTTTTCTTTTCTTCCAAATTGGTATTCATTTTATCATAAAACTTTTTCAAATTTTCTTTGTGGTCTTGAACATACTTAGTCACAATATCTTTATCAGTTATGTCAAAAGGATCTTTTGAATTAAAATGTCCAGTTACAACTTCAAATGGGGTGTATTCAGTGGATGAATGAATAGAATTATTATAATGTAATAACGAATTCAATTATTGAGGGATTCTTTAGGGTACTGTCTTGTTTTTATTCGTACTTGTTCAAGAAATGTTGAATGAAATCTTTCAATGTAGCTGTTAGAGTTGGGATTTCTTGGAGTTGTTATATGAATATTTATCTTATGTAACTTACAAAACTCTTGAAAATTATTGTTGTTAAATTCGCTACCTCCATCACATACAATTGTATGAGGTATACCGTAATGTGAAATAAAAATTAGTTGTCCATCAAGAATATTTGTAGAATTTGCTCCCATTATTGGATAAACTTGAGCAAATTTAGAAAACGTGTCAATGATAGTTAAAAATTTTTATTTCGCTATAGATAATGTATCAATATGAACTCTTTCAAAAGGTCTGGTACCTACAGGAATAGGTTGAAACTGAAATTCGTTAGGTTTTCTTTCATATTTAGATCGTTGACAGATGGTGCAGTTATTAATATAATTTGTTATTGACAATATTTGGCCAATAATAATTTTTTCTGATTGATTCAATGGTCGTAGTTATTCCTCTATGGCCTGTTTTATAAACATGGTGATAGTTCATTTTTTCCTGTTGTTCATTTTGTACAGTTACATCTTTCACTTTTGTCGAGCAAATAATCAATTTTGAATGCAAGTTGATAATTTTGTCTTGAATAATTTTCAGAAAGTATTTTTCATGTTCTTTATCAGGAAAATATAAATGATATGTTGTGTCATTATTCAAGTCTGCTATAAAATTTTCTAAATCTTCTTCTATATTTTTCTTTCTCAAATTAATGGAATATCTGTTATTATCAAAAACCTTTTCTTTAATACAAAGAGGTACTGGTGAGGCTTCTGATATTTTCATTATAACTTGATGTTTATAATAATTCAAAGCTTTGTCCGCATAAGGAAAAGTAAGTAAGGGAGTTTCATCAGCTGAATGTGCTGTTGTAGTATGATTCTCAGGAAGTTCGTTCAAAAATTCATTGATAATTTCATCTATATCTCCAGCTTCATTTATGATGGATACATCGTCTTGGGGATTCCTTGATAAGGCATCCGCGACAACATTGTCTTTACCCTTTATATATTCGATTTCATAGTCATACTCAGATAATAATAATTTCCACCTCACTAATTTTGAATTTGTTTTTTTTAGATTATCTAACCATTTGAGGGGTTTGTGATCGGATCGTATTTTAAAGAATCTTCCGAATAAATAAGGTCTGAAGTATTTCACAGACCAAATTATTCTTTCTATGATAATTCTTTTTCGATAACAGAATAATTTATTTCATTTGGATTAAGAGTGCGACTTGCATAACATACAGGTTTTCCGTCTTGAGAAAGTATTGCTCCAATAGCATACTTACTGGCATCCGTAGTTAGGGTGAATACTTTTGAAAAATCAGGATGGATCAAAATGGGTTCATTACATAAAAGTTGTTTGCATAGTTCAAAAGCTTCCACAAATTCCTTTGTGTGTTCCACTTTTTTACCTTTTTTAAGAGTAAGTGGTTTCGTAATTTTAGCTAAGTTATTAATGAATTTTCTATAAAATCCAATGAGTCTTAAAAAGCTTTTTATGTCTTTATGTGTTCTTGGAATAGGAAATTTCAAAATTGCATCAATTTTCTTTGGATTCGGCTTCATTCCATCTGTTGTTACAACATGTCCTAAGAATTCAACTTCTTTTTTTAAAAATTCACTCTTATCTAGTTAGACTTTTAAATTATATTCTTGAAAAATCTTAAAAACTCCTCTAAGATTCGTTATATATTCTTCTAGATTTCAAGAGATAATAATAACATCGTCCATATATATAAGGCAAATTTTGTTAATTTGATTTTTCAAAACTTCCTCAATATTCACGTTATGAATTTCAACTAGTGTATGTCCGTTTTCTACTGTTGCAATACCTTCAGGTATGAGACAATGAGAATTTATTTCTTTTCTTGGAACATAATAGGTTCCATCCATCAAAGCATTTGTTGGTATTTTGTTTTCAAAATTTCATTCTCGTTTACTGTTATCGTATAACAGTTATAATCCGAAGGTGAACACTGATATACTGGAATAGCTATATCATTTCGATATAGCTATCCTTCTTGTAGATTCCAATTGAAACCCATGTTACGAAGGTCTCTAAAGCTTATCAAACCATCGAAAAATGGATGAAAATCAAATATTGTGAAAATATTTTTTTCATTGGTACGAAATTCTGTAAAAGCTGGAATATGCGCTTCATATTTCGCTATTTGTTGTCCACGAGAGGTTTTTATGACAGTTGGTTTCATAACAATGAATTCTGAAAAGTAAGTTTTTGCAACAACTGGATTAAGTAAGGAGATATGAGTACTAGAGTCAATTAATAAGTTAAAAGGTTTCGGAAATCTTAAAATTTTAATATATGGTAGTTTCCTTTGTTTCATATTAATAATTTCTAAGTTTTTCCCGTTCCAGAGGCTGGTAAAATAAAATTATCGTCTTGTTTTTCATCATGAAATTCAAGATCTTCATCATCTACTATCAACCCATCGTTTTCAAATTCTTCATTTACTTCTTGTTGATAGTCCGATTGATACTCAATTTCTGGTTCGTAATCAATACTTGGTTGTTCAAAGTAAAAATCATCATCAGAAGAATGAGGTAACATAGCCCCATTATAATGCAACTCTTCTACATGAAAATTAGGTTTCGATTGTGGTTGAAAAAAATTCTTTTGTGTATTGAAATGTCTGGTAGAAGTAGACATAGGTGTTGGTTTATTGCTCACTTGTTGATTTTTTGGCTTCCAAACGTTTACATTTGGAGATTTACCGAATATCTGTTGGTTTGAAAAATATTTTTGTGGTACTTGTCGAGGTGTCATTTGAATTGGTTGACTTGGGAAATATTGTCTTTGGGTATTACCATATTGTTGTGGGTTGTAATTTAGTGGTGATTGAAAATTATTTGATGGATAAAAAGATGGTTGAACATTCTTTTTCTGTAAATAATTGGGTTGTGAATGATTCGATTTTTCCATAGGTGGTTTCATATTAGGATTTGGTAATGACTGTGAGTAGATTGATTATGCCGTTTCTAATCCTCCTCTTTTTTGAACTCCTCCTCTTTTTCAATCTCCTCTCTTTCAAACTCCTCTTTTTTTAACTCCTCTTTTTTTGAACTCCTCTTTTTTTAAACTCCTCTTCTTGAACTCATCTTTTTTAAACTCCTCTCTTTTAAACTCCTCCTTTGCTTTGAGCTGTATTAGAACATTCTCATTTTTATTGTAATGAACAGTAGCGCTTTGCTACTCAAATGAATTTTCAAGATTTAAATGTGTTATACGTTCCCAAAAAAACAATGAAAAGAATAGCTGAATGCCGGCAATAAAACGAGAGTGATAATCGAATAGTCATATATTTTATTTCAGAATATTCAAAAAATGTTTTAACAATTATATGATGATGATGATGATGATTTATTTGTTTTGAAAATAAAAATGTGAAATGAAACTTAACCTTATCATCAGTGACTTATTATTCCTACTCATTTTAACCTGACTGAATATCAACAAACAACGTGACGAGCTGTATTAGAACATTCTTATTTTTATTGTAATGAACAGTAACGCTTTGCTACTCAAATAAATTTTCAAGATTCAATGGATTATACGTCCCCAAAAAACAATGTAAAGAATAGCTGGATGCCGGTAATAAAACGAGACTGATAGTCTAATAGTCATATATTTTATTTCAGGATATTCAAAAAAATGTTTCAACAATTATATAATTATTTATTTGTTTAAAAATAAAAATGTGAAATGAAACTCATCCTAATCATCTAAAATTATTAAGTCGGGTTCGAAATCATCTAAAATGATTATATCGTCATCTAAAATGATTATATCGTCATCTGGTATAACTATCACATCATCCGAATCATCCAAAATACTGATATGCGACTCATTGTATTGATCAACAAACATAATGTCAGATTCATCGGAAATGTTCATTTCTTCGTCTGCTATAATTATGACATCATTTGAATCGTCATAAGCATCATTTGGATGTCCGTATCCAAATAGTTCTTCATCGTTGATGGCTTCATGGTATTCGTCCGCGAACATATCAGGACTGGGTGTACCTCTTATCGGGAAAAATTCATTAAATACTCCAAAATCGGCATTAGGATCGTTTGGATCCCCAAATCCAAACAGTTATTCATCGTCAACGGGTTCATGAAATTCATCCTCGAATATATTAGGGCTGGGGGTATCTCTTATCGGAAAAAACCCATTCACTTCTTCATCGTCGACCATCTGTTCGTCAGGCAGATCAATATACCGACGAAATTCCATTCCAGCAGCTAAATCTATTGAGAGACTGTCTTCTGATGATTCGGAATGTCTGTCAAACTCCAAATCTATTGTGGTATCAGACCACCTATCAAAGTCCGCTAACGTCGAGTTAATTTCATAAACCTGAATGTCACCACGTGGTAGATGAAAATTATCGTTGAAAGAAATGGTGTGAGGTTCACTCGTTGAATCAGCATCTCGTATCACACTTCTTACCGGATTCATGATGAAATAACTGATCGCAAATAAACTACTAACACTTGTATTTCAATAAATTACAGTATAGAACTTGTCACGGATAGTATCGGAATAATTTTAAGAATGTGAGTGTAAGTTAAGTAAAACTCTGCCTCCCACATTCCTTCTTCTTTTTTTTTTCTTCTTCGTTCATTTTCCGTCTCAGCTTCCAATTCCCTCCATTCCTCAACCAATATTATTCCTCTTTCCTCCACTCAGTCCAATCACTACGGAAGGATAATAAACCACTCTCTTCGTGTTTCATGATACATAAAAACTTGAAAATTGTATGTTCTACGAACGCTCTCAGACCACTTTAGTGTTCCATGCAAACTATACGAATCCAAACAGTGAGTGATTAAAACGAGTGCGTCGATTATTTTTCCTACGCCACTCAGTCAAATCACTACGAAAGGATAATAAACCACTCTCTTCGTGTTTCATGATACATAAAAACTTGAAAGTTGTATGTTCTACGAACGCTCTCAGACCACTTTAGTGTTCCATGCAAACTATACGAATCCAAACAGTGAGTGATTAAAACGAGTGCGTCGATTATTTTTCCTACGCCACTCAGTCAAATCACTACGAAAGGATAATAAACCACTCTCTTCGTGTTTCATGATACATAAAAACTTGAAAATTGTATGTTCTACGAACGCTCTCAGACCACTTTAGTGTTCCATGCAAACTATACGAATCCAAACAGTGAGTGATTAAAACGAGTGCGTCGATTATTTTTCCTACGCCACTCAGTCAAATCACTACGAAAGGATAATGAACCACTCTCTTCGTGTTTCATGATACATAAAAACTTGAAAATTGTATGTTCTACGAACGCTCTCAGACCACTTTAGTGTTCCATGCAAACTATACGAATCCAAACAGTGAGTGATTAAAACGAGTGCGTCGATTATTTTTCCTACGCCACTCAGTCAAATCACTACGAAAGGATAATAAACCACTCTCTTCGTGTTTCATGATACATAAAAACTTGAAAGTTGTATGTTCTACGAACGCTCTCAGACCACTTTAGTGTTCCATGCAAACTATACGAATCCAAACAGTGAGTGATGATTTTTCCTACGATATGGGTTGGTAACATGTATATCCGGCTAGCGATAGGTACTTGAGTTCATATCACAGCATCTCTCAGTCTTTACAAATTCAACTGTCGTCTTGTTTGAACGTGTGTCTGATTATTTCCATTTATACCCTCCACGTGTTTGCTACGATAATTCAAAATAAGTAGATTACGCTTTCAACTGATATAGCAATCGTGATCAGTAATAAGTAAGCAGTAACGATCAACTCATTACCCAAAGAAGCCATTGTTTTGTCAAGTAAGTTAATCAATATATCTTATTTATCTGATTATAACGGGTTCCTTGGTAGAAACTCGATATTATTAGAAAATGTATGGTTATAAAAAATAGTTATTCTATATAAATCTCTTCATACTTATTCATGCAATTTGTATGAATTTTCTGGGTATGAATAAACCAAAATATTTTTTCAATAGAGGCATGAGGGAGGAATTTATAATCAAAAACAGCTTCTCCAGTTAACATTTAGAATCACAAGCGGGGATCCTCATTTTGAGTAAATCATGATTCCACGTGGGTAGTTACAATAGTTACCATACAACCATGTGCGTTTCGAGATTAATAATTTTTATCGAATTAGTATGGTTGGTTGTAAATTTTCGTGTTTTTTCTCTTATACTCGCTTCATTTCAATGAAGTTCTGAGCTAATAATTACTGTGTGTTTTTTCGATTTTATAGACTATTTTGATGTATTTAAGTAAAAAAAAAACAGTGAGTTAATTCTCTATATATCTATTTATCAAATTCTGCTACTATCCTTAAAAATTATAAACGTTCATTCGTTATTAATATAATAAGTTCACAACAGTTTTTTGCTAATTTATCAAAACTATAAAGTGGGACATTGTTGGTTTAGATTCTAGACTCCTCACCTATTATGTATGTTTCTTCTTCACATTCACTAAATTAATCCCGAATGGTATTCATCATCATAATTGAGATTATGGTACTCACTGAAAATAACAACATAGACTTCAGTGTGAGGTAATGTTTACAAATGTAATTATTCGTGGGTGTTTTTTGTGAATTGAAGGTGTTTTACAGATTATTTTTTATTGATTTGTCAGTGAATTATTATTCAAATACACGCGGTGTCACACTTCTAAGTTTCGCTAATAGGTAGCGAGCTTCCAGTGAGCAGGGAATTGGACAGGGCAGTGGACAGCGCTAGGATGTGAACATGTCGGTAGCGCTACCATTGCTCATGTCATTGCCGCTACCTTAGACTTCCTTTAGTAGTGTTTTTTTTTAACGCAAGTCAAAGAACTGGCAGCACGAGCGACATAGACTGATTACATGCAAGCCACTCTCCTGTTATTTTAGTTGCATACCGAATGCACGAGGAGAAACTCATTTTGTTTATTTGATAAATTATCAGTATTACTAGAACATTGGAATTCATTATTTTATCTGTTTTTTTTTCATCATAAGGTCGATTTTTTATAAACAAAAAAAAATCAAAATCCACGCTTAACATTTTGCAAAAGTCAAATATTCTTAGGATTCCATCAAGTCAGTTCATTGAAAAAGTGTGTCATACTTTCTTTGTAAAAAAACATGTTTTAGTCAATTTTTAAGCTATTAACGAAATAAAAATCTTACAATGTTCTGTTGCGATGGATCGCTCTCATCCGCAATCATCTCTTTCGACGTTGACGTTTTGTTTCGTTAAAAACATTAATATAATTTTGCAAACTCGAAACACGGTCGGTGCGGTAGCTGTGTGTAAACAGTACTTGCTTCAAACCCTGCTGTTTGAACTATGAAATCCAACAAGTGTTAAGTTTAATTCCCCCATTCTGAAATTTTGTCCATTTTACAATTTGATTCGTTTATATTTTGTTAAATGTGTGTTTTTTTTTCTGTGTAGAAAAATGCATTTGTGCAATCAATGCAGTAAAAGTTTCACTAGGGGTGACAACTCGATTCGCCATCAAAAATATTCATGTAAAGCCGGACCATCATATTCGAAAAATAAGGGTGGAGCGTCAAAAAGGGTTAGAGTGGATGAAGCAGGGCCGTCAAAAACGGTTAGAGTGGATGAGCCAGGATCATCAAAAAGGGCTAGAGTGGATGAGTCAGAAACATCAGAAACGGCTAGAGTGGATGAACCAGGATCATCAAAAAGGGGTAGAGTGGATGAGACAGAAACGTCAGAAACGGCTAGGGTGAATGAGACAGAAACGGCTAGAGTGGGTGAATCAGAATCATCAAAAAGGGCTAGAGTGGATGAGACAGAAACGCCAGGAACAGCTAGAGTGGATAAGCCAGGACCTTCAAAAAGAGCTAGAGTGGGTGAGTCAGGAACAGCTAGAATGGATAAGCCAGGACCTTCAAAAAGAGCTAGAGTGGGTGAGTTAGGAACGTCAAAAAGGGTTGAAGTGGATAGTGCGCAGACACCTCCAACAACAATGAAGACTTGTCTGTTTTGTAATATAACAATCCCAAGTAATCAGATGAATGCCCATAAAAGAACTCTAACACATAAAGCAAATGCATGTGTGCAATTCAGAGATGGTATAAAAGTAATCAACAGTGGTTTCGAAGGTAGAATTGTAACCTACAGGTTGGAAAGCCAAAATCACCACACAGATTACCCTACATTCTTCAATGAAATGAAACAAAAAGTTTTAAGATTACTTGGTGAAGTGTTGGTGATTCACCATGCCGTAAAAGTAAATGCAGATATATTTGCACGTTATTTCTTACAAACTCAAGATGTATCGGCAGTTAAAACATTTATTAACCCCACTGTGATCATTGATCAAGCAACTGATTTAGAAACGTATTACAACACTTTGGTGGATGAAATAACAGGTCAAACAATGGAATTCAATGAGAAAGATTCGGGTATGTTAATCATTCACATTGATAGACTCTGAATAAAAACAAAACATTTTTTTTTGTAGGGTGGACTATCGAGAGAATAATGTATTTGGACATAAATGTTAACAAGTATAGTCCGATGAGAGGGTCATCATTTATCAAGTTGCCAAAGTCTATTGAGGATAAGAAAGCTGTGATAAATGTGAAGAATGAGGACAATTACTGCTTTGGTTGGGCTGTAACTTCAGCATTATATCCTACAGATAAACAACCCTGCGAAGTTTCATCATACCCACCATTCTTCAACGCATTAAACGTGGCAGGTATGAAATTTCCAGTTGAGTTGAAAGACATTTCAAATTTTGAATTAATGAACAATTGCTCTATCAATGTTTATGGGCTTGAAAGTATTTACAAAAAATGTAAAATAGTTTATGAAGTTGTTGGCCCATTGTACTTTACAAAACGTAGGCAAATCAATAGACATGTAAACCTTCTACTTATCACAGATGATTCCGGTAATAGTCATTATTGTTGGATAAAAAATTTATCGAGATTAGTATCATCACAGATATCAGCACACAGTCACAAAAAATATTTCTGTGATGGTTGCTTAATGAATTTTAGTACTGAGAGGCATTTATCACAACATCAATTGAATGATTGTAACCATATATCGACAACGACACCCACAACCAATTTGAGGGTTGATAAATTCGGGAAAAGTATACCCGAGAATATCTTAAAGTTTGAAAATATTGAGAAACAATTGAAAGTTCCATTTGTTGTATATGCTGATTTTGAAACTATTCTGAAACCAGTACATACTAATGAACCGAACCCTACTCACTCTTATACTAATCGAACTTATAAACACGAACCGTATGCTTTCTCATATCTCATAAAGTGTTCTTTCGATGATTCGATTTCAAAACATGTTTTATATAGGGGTATTGATGCATGTAAAGTGTTTGTTGAAAACTTGGAGGCTGATGTTACCACCATTTACCATAAATATTTGAAAAATGTTATTCCAATGACTACCTTAACTATTGAGGAAGAACGTGACTTTCAGAATGCCACCACTTGTTCTATATGTGGAAAAAGATTTGAAGAGAGTGATGTTAAAGTTCGAGATCATTGTCACCTGACTGGTAAAAAAAGAGAAAAGGGGGCAGCACATGCATCTTGTAACTTGAATTACAAACTGCCCAATTTCATTCCGATTATTTTCCACAATCTCAGTGGATATGATTGTCACTTATTCATAAAGGAATTATGTTCTGACGAAAGTAAAGTTGACGTCATCGCTCAAACTAAAGAGAATTATATATCCTTCACAAAACATCTATTCATGGGAGAAAGTTTGGAGCGAGATGGGCGGAAAAACAAAATATTTCTAAAATTGCGATTTATCGATAGTTTAAAATTCATGCCGGCTTCCCTTCAAGAACTGGGTGATAACCTGGGTGAAGAGCAGTTAGTGGAGACGAGAAAATATTTTCCGGAAAATGATAAATTTGAGTTGATGAGACAAAAAGGTGTTTTTCCCTATAGCTTTATCGACAACGTGGATAAATTGAAATATTCTAGTATACCATCGAAGGCTGATTTTTATGATAAGTTAAATGAAAAACATATTTCTGACGTTGACTATGAGAGAGTGAGAAAGGTATGGAATCTGTTCAATTGTTCTGATTTAGGTGAATATTCTGATATATATTTAAAAAGTGATGTCCTTTTGTTGTGTGATATTTTTGAAAATTTCAGAGAAATGAGTTTAAAAACATATAAATTGGATCCTGCCCATTATTTCACATCTCCAGGTCTTTCTTGGGATGCTATGTTGAAGTATACGGATGTAGAGTTAGAATTATTAACTGATATCGACATGGGGAATTTTTTCCAAAAGGGTATTCGAGGAGGTGTGAGTCAGTGTTCAGAAAGAAAGCATATTGCTAATAATCAGTTTCTACCAAATTACAAATCTGATGAACCTTCATCTTTCATCATGTATTTAGATGCTACAAACCTATATGGTCATAGTATGTCCCAATCACTTCCAACTGGAGGATTTACTTGGATGACTCCGAACGAAATTGTTCAATTATATATAAATAGTATTCCTGATGATAGTCCTCATGGGTACGTTCTGGAGGTTGATGTGCATTATCTTACAGAACTGCATGATCAACATGCGGATTTACCTTTTCTTGTTGAAAGTATCATTCCACCTGGTTCAAATTCACAAAATACCTAAACTGATACCTAACTTGTATGATAAAAAGAAATATATTGTTCATTATAGGAATTTGAAACAGGCTATCCGTAATGGTTTGATGGTTATAAAGACACATAGAGTTCTCAGATTCAATCAATCTCCATGGTTGAAAAAATATATCGATTTGAATACAGAGTTGAGAAATAAAGCTAAGAATAAATTCGAAAAGGGTTATTTTAAACTCAATATAAATTCCATATTCGGTAAGACCTGCGAAAACGTCAATAAAAGAAAAGATATCCGACTAATTACCCATTGGGAATCTAAAGGAAGGAGGACTGGTGCTAATATGTTGATAGCTCGTCCTAATTTTAAAACAGTGGCCATATTTTCCGAGGATTTTGTAGCTATACATATGGATAATGTGAAGGTTCACTACAACAAACCATTGTATCTCGGATTTTGCATATTGGATATGTCTAAAACTGTTATATATGATTTTTTCTACGATGTCATTAAAAAACATTATGGATCTAACGCTTCCCTTCTTTATACCGATACAGATTCGTTAATATTGAAAATTGAGACTGAAAACTTTTATGAATTCATGATTGAAAATATTGATAAATTTGATACTTCCAATTACAGTTTAGATAATGAGTTCAATTTGCCAGTTAGCAAATCGGTGGTTGGGAAAATGAAAGATGAACTTCCCAATGACCCAATCATCAGTTTCTATGGTACGGGTGCCAAAGCTTATCATGTCAAATCCTTATCTGATGAGATGAAAAAAGCTAAAGGTATCAAAAAGTCTGTTGTATGGAGTCAAATTTCAATTGACGATTATATAAAAGTTGTTGAAACAGGTGGTATAATTCTACGAAAGATGAATGTATTCAGAAGTGATTTACATGACATGTATACACTGATGTGTAATAAAGTTGCACTCTCACACAAGGATGATAAGCGGTTTATAATTCCACATACGACAAAGACATTACCATGGGGTCACAGTGATATAGAATTTTATCAAACCAGTCCTGAAGAGAACTTAAAAATTGTTTTGAAGACTTTAAAATCTGAAAACAGCATGCGAGAAGATAATTTAGATGATCTCATAAAATTATTGGAAGAGCAATGTGAAAAATAACGATAGAGTTCTTGTTCAGTACAGATTGTGACTGGAAATTTCATTCAACCATTTAAAATTGTATTCAAATATCTTCATTGTACTATTTCATATATTCCGTTTAATTTTATGTACCGTTTCAAAAAATGTTGTTAGTACCGTTTCAAAAATGTTGTTAGTGAATTGTTTGAAAACAATTCTTGTTTACTTTGACAACCCTCTCCAATCCTAAAAATATACCCACAAATTCACTTTCTCATATTCGGAACTCTATCTGACATCATAGTTTTCACATTTTCACATGTATATTGAATGTTGTTTTTTTTTCTTCATGTTTAGAATCACCCACGATGACTGCCTCAAACCTCGCTGAGGAGCAACACTCCGAAAGGGTGGTCATCCACGAGAATATTGTGGTTCAGCCTGCTACAGCCGCAACATTGGAGGAGGTTCCACCTGTGGCTACTTCATCTGTGAGCGAAGCCCCACCTGTTGCGACAGTTTTGACACCGATAAGTGATTTCTTCCAAAGATTCAACCCCATCGATGAATTCTTTCCGTCACCCACTCTTGACTTGGTTGAGGCGGGCGAGTATTCAAATCCTGGACTGTCTGAGGGAGTTGAGTTACCAATTCTCAACAACTCGATGTTGGTTGATTTGATCTCGGCAGAAGAGTATGTGAAAAGTCAGAATGAGTTGAATCTACCGTCGCTGAAACTTTCTAATTCTGAAGAAGAGTTCAAATCAAGCAACAGTCAAGGGAGTTGTGGACGAAAGAGGAAAACTGTTAGAAAGGTGTCTGAAGTTGATGGAGAACGGCGGAAGAAGCAGAAATCAGCTACTACTCTAGTATTACCACAATCTGCGAACTCTGAAGATGAGTTTGAAACTCCTCCAAAGAGTCAACGTAGTTATAGGCAACAAAGTAAAATAAACAGGCAGGGGCAGAAACCAGTCATGGGTAAACCATCGTTAAAATCTGCAAACTGTGATGATGAGCTTGAGATATCATCAAACAGGCGAAAATATGGGTCGAAGAGTGAAGTAGTTGTTGTTGATACGGCAACAAAAAAAAAGTCATCAGTAAAAAAAACGCCAAAGCAGAAAGTAAAAAAGCAGTCTGGTACGATTAGCAAGGGGAAAACAGTGTTGGGGTGTGCAGGTCCATCTTTTCCTCACACTGATAAACTAAGCATTTATCGGTGTGAGAAGAAAACACCTCAGAGAGCATGGCCTCAACAATTGAAACCGGATATTGGATTCCAACTATCAGAGCAGGGTGCGGGATCACAACGATCGAGTCAGGAAGATGAGTCCCAGCGTTCAAAACTGGATGTTGAATCCCAACTCGGATTGGATATTGTATCACAACAATCAACGACTGAACCAGTGGTTGTAATGATGCCATCACCATGGCGAGTGGTAGAGAGGGAGATAGAGGTTCAGACAATGGTTGAGTCTGAGGTTGAGCAGGGTACTGAACCCCAACAACTCCCTGCTGAAGTCGTACCAGTATCACCTCAGCCTATGGTAGTAGAGACCGAACATACTGGAGCTATTTCAACACCTACACCTGCTGCAATAGAGGCTGCCGATGAGGGAATTCCATCCTCACAATTTTCATCAAAATATGAGAAATTTTCGGATTTTTTGAATTATATGAAAGATGTAAGGCGGGAATATTCTGAGGCGAAGAAAAGAATTGACGAATACAAAGCCCGAGAAACTGAACGCATTGCTAAAAAAGCACAATGTGATGTAGAAATTGAGGAATTGTATCGGCAAATTGAAGAAGCTGAACGTAAGAAGGCTGCTATCACTGCAGAGGAGGAAGAGGATAAAATGCATTCTCGAAAAGACTTGGTAACCATAGCAAAGTGGGGACCTCGTTTGCAGCAGTGGTATACAGATATCACTCCTGAACTACCACTTCCACCACAAATCAATCTTCTCTTTGAATAATCTATTAAACTATAAGGTATATATATATATATATATATATATATATATATATATATATATATATATATATATATATATATATATATATATATATATATAATTGGTGTGTATTTGATGTGTATTTAAAATATACGATTAATATGATAATAATATGGTTTTTCTTTTATTCCAACTCAAAATATGAATTTTAACAATGTGGTTACTAATGAAACGAATATTGTGTATTAATCATTTTATTAAAAACAAATGGAATAATGAATAAATATTACACTAGTGAAGTTTTATTAATCCATGAATTGTGTTCTTTAGGGAATCCCAACCATTTGACATAAAGTTGCTGTCCTCTTCTCTTCAAAACTCGCTCAACTAAATATGTGTGGGGGTCTTTTGTTTTATTTAATTCTACTTCGTAAAAGGCTCCCTTGATCGGTTGTCCATTCATATCTTCAAGTGTATACGTTACGGGCTCTGTACTGTTAACTTTCACAACTCTAAAAATTTCAGTGGAGAAATTTGCATTATAGCCCTTGTCGAATACACCTTTATACGTGCTGATTCTAACCATATCATCAATGTTAAATTTACTCTTTTTAAATTGTTTTTGTCGTTGTTGTATCTTCCCCGATTGCGAATATATATCCAACTTTGTGGTAGGTGTAACATCTACAGGTTTCATGCCGATGGTGCGATGGACTCTGTTGTTATACCGATATGTGATGGTGGAAAGAATCTTGAGCCATTTGTAATTACCTCGAAAGGAAAACTCCTTATACAGCCAAGTCTTCAGTGTTCTGATAACTCGTTCCGCAATTGCAGCCTTTTTAGTACTAAATGTTGAATAATGATTGATATGATGTTTTTTCATTAACGATGAGAAGTTGGAATTATAGAATTCAGTACCTTGATCGGACTGTAAGTTTTTTGGACAAACCTTTGCATCTTTTAACACACTAGCCATAGCTTCAGTTACTAATACACCAGTTTTATTTTTGAGTGCTCTTGTCCACACATATTTTGAATAGCAGTCGATTACTACCAAAATATATTTGTATCCTTTATTTTCTTTAGCATATGGTCGCATCTCCGCCAAATCCATCTGCCACAAGTCCGAAAATCCCTTTATTATGGTCTTCCTTCGAGGAAAATTTCTTCGAGCCGGCTTATGTAACTCATTCACAACTTGCCTCTTAGCAGCACTCATTTTAACTTTTTTCAATTCTGGTTGTTTCCCACTGAGGTGGTATAGCTAACTGCCCTTCTCTCCAATGTTTTTTAGGTTTTGAGAACGACTGCTCCAATTTAGTGATTTGCTGTGTCAAAGTATCGATTTGTTTTGTTGAGTTGTTGAGTTGCTTCCTCAGAGTATTAATATCATCGATTTGCTTAATTGAAGTGTTAAGACGATCTCTGAAACTATCAACATCATTAGCCAGTGTGACTATTCCCTCAGAGAATGCGGTATTTTTCTTATTAACAATGATTCTATGTTCATTCATTCGCATATCGAAGAATGATTTCAAATCATGAGCCACCGAAATGACGGACTCTTGAATGGCGTCTAGAGTTAAAGATTTAGTTTTTCTAATGTTCTCATCGACATACTCTTTGGTAACTGAGTCTCTTGAGTCAACAGGTTCACCTACATTCTGCATTCGTTTATTTTGAATGTTATAATTTCCATCTGGTGTGTGGGCAAGTCCCACACTCAATTTTGTAGAAACCACTCTTCCACCCTCACATCTTCTACGACCAAATTTATCGATTGTGGTATGCATTGTGAGAATATTGGAAAACAACTGCTCAAGTTTCACATAAGCTGCAAATTATATAGCAAATTTGCTCAATAGACAACACCTTCCTCACGCAATTCCTCTATTATAGCCAAAATTTCATTATCATGCCCGGTATGTCCAGCCATTTTCGAACTCCACAGTAAACGAAGTCGCTCCACTAATTCCTCCACTTTATTCCAATAAATATATTTTTGAGGTTGTAAACCACTATATACTTTTTGGGTGGGTAGTTTCACCTTCTATTTTAGGGTTTTGTGGTATAGTTTCCTGGCCGAGTAGTGGTAGAATAACATCATAATATTTCTTCCAATTTTTTGTTTTAAAACCCTGTTCTTCGTCATAATTTTTATATGCAGCTTTCGTTATCTTCAATATTTCACCGTAAACTTTCAACTCAGAGGTAGAAATAGCTCCCGAAGGTATCTTCATAAATATTAATTTATACAGACCCGGTGTGCCCTTGTAACTACCGATTATTTTATCGCTCTCTTTGAAAACTATTTCTCCATCAATGAAGTCCACATTGGCATTACCCATCTGTAGTTTTTTTGTGAGGGGGTCAACATGAACGCCAAAAACTGTATCATATGAAGATAATCCAGACGTTAACTTTTCAATATGTTTTTGAACATCCTCAGTGGTCATTCGGTGAGTATCCGAAACTGAAGTTGAGGGTGATGGAATTAAATCGATAGCATCAGATCCTAGGTCTCCTTTATCGAATTTTACCACTGAGGGAAGCCAGGTGCTGGTCTTCATAGTTTTCGGTGTGAATACAGTAGTTTTTGGTGTAAATACAGCAGTATTTCTGCTTGAGGATATCGGTACTGATGTTTGTTGCTTTATTTGAGGTTTTTTAGTATTAACGGATATTTCTTTTAATGGCATCGTGATCGGTTCATAGATTTTCTCAAGTGTCGCTCGGTTATCATCACGGTTACTCTTGATATAATTGAATTTTTTCCGAACTGCATCAGTCGCTTCAATTAATTTCCGTTTCAAACTGATATCATCATCTCTTTTTTCACTATCCATTATGACACTGCTAATTCTGAAGTATCACTGATAATGTTCAATGCTCAAATGATGTTAATATATCGTTTACATTATGGATATATGAATGCATCGAATCCTTTTCGATATCTGCCATCCTGCACCTCTCTGTCTTTATCGATAACAAGGAATCCATATCTATCAGTCCAACAATTCGCACACATATCTTGAAATTGTTTGTAGGTGACATCGGGTGATACATGGTCCAAGTAAATGTGATTGAGATTCATATCATCCTGCTTGAAAATAACAATGAAGTTTGAATTATCTCGAATTAGTTGCTTTGGTACTCGAGAGTATGTTTGAGCTAGATAGAAGCAATCCACATTCTTGTGACGTCCCATACTGAAATATGATCTAATGACATCCTGCTTCTCACACATAACATCATCGAAAATGAATATTGAATCTGATTCGGCGTGTGACGGTTCCACTATTTCAGTGGGATTATTACTAAAAGTGTAAAATCCTAATCCTTTGATCGGTGCTAACACCTTGCGTAAATACTCATATTTAGGTTGATATAGAGACTTTGAGTAAAGATACACATTTGCAAATCGTAATCCAAGCGGATGAGTTAACAGCGAAATCATCACATTTGTTTTTCCACAATTTGAGGGTCCGATGATGAGACCACGAACGGATATCGGAAGTAGTGATCCATGTCGTCGTTCAACATTATTTTTCAATCCACACCCCACTCTACTATCCAAATCGTCGATTGCAAATTCCTGATTCTGTTTCACAATGCGCATTGTACGACAGTTGAAGACTATATAAATGAAATTATTTGATTGACTCTTTATTTAAAATATAATGGTCAACGGATGCAGACGTGCAAAGTTGAATTCTAATAAAAGTGCTGTTGTCGGTGGTGGTGGTTTAGTGAATTCACTTATTAACAACCTTCCATTTGAATTGCACTTACCTGGTGGATATCAGTATTGTGGTCCTGGCACTAAACTACAGAGGAGATTAAGACGAGGGGATCCTGGCATAAATAAACTCGATATCGCATGTAAAAATCACGATATTGCATACTCACATAGTCGAAACGACTTATTTGCTAGACACAAAGCAGATCAACAACTTGAAGAGGCTGCTTGGGAAAGATTTAAGGCCAAAGACGCAACCATTGTAGAGAAAGCAGCTGCCTGGTTGATAACAACTATAATGAAGGGAAAACGTCGATTTGGTATTGGCTGTAACTCATCATCATCTAAAATCAATAAACAATCAAAGAAGAAAAGTGTCATCAAGAAGAAAAAACCGTCAAATGCCGTTAAAAAATTTACATCATTCGGTTCTGGTATTGTAAGAAAGGTTCATCATGTTCTACAAAAGTCAGGGGGTGGAAAATTCATTGCCAAAAACTCGAAAAAAGCCACCGAAATTGCATTAAAGGCAGCTCGCAAATATACAAAGGCTGCAGGTGGAAAAAATAAAATTCGTACTCCTCGCATTATACCAATTCCGAAATTCGGTGGTATTTTACCTCTCATACCCATTTTTGCTGGTTTATCAGCACTGGGTAGTTTGGCTGGTGCTACAGCAGGAATTACGAGAGCCATAAAAACTGCAACAGCGAGTAGGGAACAATTGATTGAGGCAAACAGACACAATAAGCATATGGAGGCCATTGCCCTGGGTAAAAGTGGCAAGGGAATATATTTGAAGAAGTATCGTAAAGGATTGGGATTATATTTGAATTTGCAGAAGTCAATACATTCGAAGACGCAGAATTCAAAAAACTCCTAGATATGCTACCCCGAAGAGCATTATCCAATATTGACATCAAACTCTTTGCCAAGAAAATGAGGATTCCACATTTTCGTGGTGTATTTATGCGTGATACACTACCATCATCAGGTCCTCTCAAATATGAATCAGGCATTGTAAATTTGGATAGTCAACACGGTTCTGGAACACATTGGGTAGCATACAAAAAGAGTAACGATATAGTCAATTACTATGACAGTTTTGGTGACTTACCTCCCCCCAAAGAATTAGTTCATTATTTTGAAATTGGTTCGAAATCAACCAATAAAATCCTATATAACTATGAACGTCAGCAAAAATTCAACACAGTTTGGTGTGGTCATTTGTGTTTGAAGTTTCTCAGTAATAACACACCATGAATACAACACCTACTCACGATCGTGAAAGTATTAAAAGGATGGGGCATTCATTGATTGCATATTCCAAAACACGCAGTTTACTGAAAATGACCAAACAACAACTTGCAGATATGCCGAAAGAGGTATTAATCGGATGTGCTGCTCGTGAAATTCCTTTAGTGTGGGATAAACTACCTATACACCTTCAAAACGATATTGATTTATTGAAATATCAATATTGTCAAGATCATTATAATGATGGTGATAGCAGTAGCAATTCTGATGTGAATGATGGTCCGACACCGCAGAAAATCTTTTGTTGTTATTGTACTGTCAAGGATGTGAATGTAGCGACAAATAATGAAGTTGGTATCGGTTTACAATCTCCAACCAAAAAACGACGACGGCTGACCCATCAAAATCATTTATGCAATCAACAATGAAGTGATGAGAACTCACGGAAACTCATCAGTCATGTCACGAACGTTTACATTGTCGGGTGAATCGAGCTATCTTAGCGCCAACTTCTATCCACCTATAGAATTGGATACAAGCAGCAGTTATGGTTTGGGTCTACATGGATTCTACTCTTACAATTCAATCTTCAATGTGGACGTGAATAATAATGTGATCAGTTATTCAAAGGATACTAATTCACCTCCAGTTATCATCAAAATCCCACCGGGGGCATATGAAATCGATGAAATCAACAATGTGATACAGAGATTCATTAAAGCCAAGGAACTACTATCTGAAGAAGGTTTCGAAAACAATATTGACGAGGTATTCATTCTCAAAGCAAACCACAACACTCTCAAATGTGAAATGCAATCAAAATATGATATTGATCTCAAACATGAAAGCTCGATCGCTAACCTTCTGGGCTTTGAAAAAGACATGTTTGAGAGTGAAAAAAACACGAATCAACGTTACCCGTGAATATTAATAATGTTAGAATTATCCGCATTGACTGCAATGTTACATATGGAGCATATTTGAATGGTGAAGAAGTTCACAGTATCTTTGAATTTGATATCGATGTTGAACCTGGTTACAAACTCACCAAGGAACCCAAAAATATTATTTATATGCCGATCAAACCGGAAGGTCGTCAGTATCTCGACAACATCTCACTACGCATCTTAGATGATAACGGACGTCTGATCAATTTTAATGGTGAAAAAATAATAAAATTGGAATTAGTAAAATTGTAACTCATCCCATTCAACCTAAACATGGGGTTCTGCTTCAGCACTCGACGACTGGTATCAGAAAAGCCATGCAGAATTTATGGTGGTGGCAGCACCGAAAATGTTCATATAAGAAAGAGAAAGTCACGAAAACGTTTCATTCCACGTGCATCCACTCAACGGTCAAGATATAAGATAAGTGCTAGTAGCCTAAAGTTCCTGAAATCTATTGGTTTGAGAATTCGTTACAAAAACTGATAGTATGGCCACTGTTACAACAAGAGAGAAACTGGAAGTTTTCGAAGAACCCGTATTCGATCATTCAATAATAAGTTTACATGAACACACATACAAACCTTACGGTTCACCATATTATAATAATTCTGATGAAATAAGAATACCCATCAACTTTCAAGATCTCATACTCGATATTGCTGACAGTTATATTTATATCGAGGGGAAATTCACACCATCTGACACTACCAAACAGTGCTACCTCTCTAATAATGCCCTCGCCCTTCTGTTCGATGAAATTCGCTATGAAATGGGTGGTGAACAAGTGGCTGTTGTTAGAAAACCAGGTATAACCACAACAATGAAAACGATGATCTCATTCGGAGAAACACACGCTAATTCATTACTGCCTATTGGTTGGGGGCTTCATAAAAATGCTCAACACATATTGGATACCACCAGCCATGTATTTAGTGGTAAATTACCGTTGAAGTACCTCATAGGATTCGCTGAATATTACAACAAAGGTATACTGAATGTTAAGCAGGAGCTTATTTTGATTATAGCACGTTCATTCAAAAATTCTTATATTGGTGAAGTAGATGCAAGTTTGGAAATCAATAAGATAGAATGGAGAATTAGACATATAGTACCAGAGGATCGTCAGAAATTGAAACTTTTGAACCGAATCAATAAAAGCAACAATAATGCTAAAATAAAGGCGGCTTATCGCATGTGGGATCTTTATGAGTTACCATCACTTCGTGATACAGCGTCAGATATATGGGCTGTGAAAACAACGAATAGTCTAGAAAGACCCCGATATATATCATCATTGGGTTCCAGAACACCGATCAATCTGAATCTATTTCCGAGGATGCAACAAAATTCATCCATGCAGGTATCACCAATATCCGACTACATTTAAATTCAGAAGTTTTTCCATATGAACGTTGGAATCTGGATTTTGACAAGAAGTTAGACTCATCAGCCTACTACGCCTATGAGAATTTCCAACGTAGCTACTATGATAAAGCTATAGGTGAACCAATGCTTGATATTAACAGCTTTCGCAGTAACCCCTTATTCGTAATCGACTGTTCCCACCAACCTGAAGCTATGAGGTCATCCACTGTTGACATCAAAATAGAATTCGAAACACGTAAATCGAAGTTTCCAACGAATACCAAAGTATATGCACTCATTCTACATGATTCTTTTCTAAGTTATAGTGCACTAAATGGTTCTGTTCATATTGGATTATAATAAAATTAAAATGTAAATCATCATGTATCTTTCTTTTTTGATGTAATAAATTATTTCTCTTAATATTCTTTTTTTTTATTACACCCCAAACAAATGAATATATTCATGCATATTCGCAAACATAATTTATTAATAGTTCAATATTATATACAAAAATATGTCACTCATTAAAAAAATATTCCACTGTCTTCATCTTCCTCACTCTCCTCCTCCGCTTCTTGTGGATTGGGATTCAATTGTTTTAGATCATACTTATCAACAATATTCGACGGTAGGTATTTGTAGATATCTGTTAGAAATTGTTTCAATTCAGCCTCAATTATCAGCCTACAAAACTCATCCAAATCGATGTTTCCATTGGAATATGCCGTACACAGAGCCACACCAAGCTCATACTTTTCACTTAACTCCAAAGCTTTGCGCACCTCCTCATCATCATAACAAATACTGGTATCATTATTTGTTGAATGTACTAAATCCCAACTCAGGTCAGCTAATTCACAGGACAATCTTTCGATGGCTGACCCCAAATTTACAGCCTCTGGATACCATTCACTTGAATATTGCATCCACATATTGGTAGGTTGGAGTTCTAAAAAAAAAGAAATAATATTCATTAGTTTGGAAATAATGTTGTGAAAGAGAAAAACTCACTTGGAATTTGATTGTATTCGCGAATGTGTAAGTTGATACATATTTCATATCGAAATTATCATACTTTCACTATTTACGGAGAGACAAAGAGAGGTTACAGTTACAAATATACGAGTATTCTTACTCCGACACATCAAATTTTAATAAAGAGCGGGTTTTAGCACCAACATATTGCTGAACACTCTGCCCTATATAAGTCAACATTAATTTAGCTTTTGATGAATTAACATTCTGAATCATGTTTTCTGTTACTTGCTCCGAAACACGTTTTGGAAGCCATGATTTGAAAGAAGCATTATTTTCCTCATCCATCAAAACCACTTGAATACTTTTACCATAGCGTGTGTTAAATGGCGTAATTTTTTTAATTTTATAACCTTTATCAACAACTAATGATGTAATGGGTATCTGTTCCATAACTTCAATGTTTTCAACTATAGCTAAATTGATCTTTTCAATTTCAAACTTCAAATTATCCATTGAAAAAAATAGTGAAATTATGATTTATTAAATATAAAATATGTTCACCTCAATGACTACTTTCTTCCGGATTTAGTGGAATTCTGGTTGGTAACTGTCACCTTGAAGCACAACTTATACTTGGTTTTTCAATAATCTGAACTGACTTCAAGAGGTATATTTTGAGCTTATAAGCACGATAGTCGAATACTGGAAGGGATTAAATAGTGGGGGGAAGGAAGAGGAGGAGTAAGAGAAGGAGAAAGAGGAGAAGGAGAGGGTGAAGAGGTGGAGGATTAGAAACGGCGTAATCGAGGGGAGAGGAGGAGTTAATGTGGTGGGGGGAGGACGGCAAAGGAGGAGTTTAAAAGAGAGGAGAATGAAAAAGAGGAGGAGTTCAAAAAAGAGGAGGATTAGAAACGGCATAATCAATCTACTACTGTGTATAATTCTTTTTTCCTTCATTTACCAAAGATAAAAAATTCTCTTCCTCGATAACTTGATTCATAGCTTCTTCTAAGCAATTAGGATTTTTCAAACGAACACTGGTTTGAATATTTGAAGGGAGATATTTTAAAAATGTAATCAACACTTACTTTTCGATATTATCAATTTGTGCAACTTTTGCATCTCTTGTCATCGTTATGTCATTATTGATAGAGGAAAAAATAAGACTTCGCACATATTGGCAACGAACACCAAAACTGTAAGGATTTTCTTTAAGCTGTGGTCTCAAACTATGTAGTTCTTGTAGGAGACAATTGAAAGATCGTTGATCAGAGAAAGAAATTCCCAGTATTTCTTTAATTTCACTCCATGTATCCAATTCAAAACGGCTAGCGATCAGTGTGAGAGCTTTTCCTCTTAATTTACTCAAAATAGATCTGAATATTAAATTTTTTATGAACTGAGGTTCATTGTTGTATTGTTGAAATGTTTCATCACATACAGCAATAAAGTTATTTAATTCACACGGATCTCCGCTAAATGTAGGAATAATATCCAAAAATAGTCTCAATTGTTGATAATTTGGGTCAGCCATGATAATATTATCAGAATTTGAGCTCAAAGATGATAAACTCTCACTCAAATTGTCTAAATCTGAATTTGAATTAGTCTCAAGAGTAGTTCGTAATGTTCTAAGCTGTTGTCTAGCGTCACTATTTATTTTTCTCAACTCTAAAATATCGCGAAACATAAAAGTACTGATAATATGAGAGAATAATTTTTTCACTTCACTATAATACTAGGGATAAATGAAGATAACTCAGGATATAATGGTATAAAATACAATAAGGAAATACAATAAGGATTGAAGGAATTGTTTGAGAGTCTCACCCTTGCTCCTTGCTTTTGGGATGGCTCTGCTTCAGTATATTTTCTTTTTTCTTCCTTGTTTTGTTGTCACCTGTCCAGGAATATTCGGTCCCTAGATGGCTTTAATTTTTTTGTTTCTTGTTGTGGTAACCGGTCCAGGAATATTCGGTCCCTAGATGGTTGTCAGCTTCTTCTCGAATATTCGGTCCAAGAATCAGCCATGTGCAACGCAAGAGAATATCCAGTCCTCTTCCCGAAACACTGTGGTTGGGTGGTTTGGTCTTGTAGCTCCTGTCAAAGATTTGGTAATCACCAGGCAGTAAGTTGCTTGCTGTCTGTACAGGTATCCTACCGACTGCGCCAATTACGTTATGCTTCCAGCAGTCTGGGGTTCGTAGAAGCACCAGTAATGTTGAACTAGTTTTGTCACTCTGACTAATTGAACTCCACACAAATAAAAGTTATGCAGACCTCACTATGCGTTTTATTCAACTAGAAAGCCGGTTCATGTGTTTATATAGAAACCTTGTGACATTGGTAAAGGTAAAGAGATAATTCACGAGAAAAGATCTTACTCGGCAAGATAATTCTCGAGTAGACTCTCGACTCATCAAAAGATAATTATTGGTTGAAATGCTTATAAGGTATAACGTTGTAAACATCAAAACAATAGTTGTAAGAGATAAAGTTCGGCAAGAATGCAATGTCAGCAATTACCAGTTTTTATCTATGAGTAAACAGGTTGGTCCAGGGTTGGCTCGAGAATAATGTAACTGAGATGTTCGGGGTACTCCAAGTCGACCTCGAGGATATACCCAACGTCGGACGAGTCCGAAACGTTGCGAATATCCAGATCGTCGAAGTTTTCGACCCATTTGAAATGGCCCACTGGCAAATGTTCCATCATGGCCCATCCATAGAGGTTGTTGATGTCGAAATACATCAAGTACTTGGACGGTTTCGAGGGATCGAACTCGACCATGTACTTGTTGTTGGCTTTCGAGTAGCGGTTACAGCACTGGCTGATACCGCCTCGAATGCCTCGCTCTATGAACAGCACCATGTCGACGTCTCTGAGAAGTTCCAGTTTACACTTTGTGTACTTCAACATACACGACCACGTATAGCCGGGCATGGTGAAGTACCAAGCGGGATCGAGCCCGTAGATGCTGTGGCCGATCTTGCGGAAATTCTCAAAGATGTCGGTCAGCAACAAGATATCGGTTCTCATGTACAGATCCGAATATTCGCCGAGGGTTTTCACCCCGAACGATTGCCACACCCGTTGCGCATGCTCGTACTCGCTTTCGGTGATGTCGCAATCGTTCAGTTTATTGTGAAATTCCTCGAGAGCTGGCAACTGTGTACACTCCAGTTTGTGCAGCGTGTCGACAAAGTCGTATGGGAATACCCCTTTGCGCGTGAGCAGTTCGTATTGTTCGGCGCTCACGTGACTGAATTCTTTGCGCGTTGCGCGCAAGTCTTCACTTTTCATGGTGCGCACCAGCCCATCCAAACTCATACTCAAAAATCGGAAAGAGTCGATGAAACGGAATCTGATGGTCGTCTCCTCGTCGTACTGTGTAAAGGAAATATACTTTTCCTTGTTGATCGGCAACAGGACTATGCGTCCACGTTTAGCCAAGTCTCTGATGATAAAATGGCTGTCGTAGCCGCCCAAGTTGTGGAACACAATGGGCACTACGAACTGTTTCTTGTACTGGAGGTTGCATTGCGCATGCGCCCAGCCCCGGAATAATCCGGTGAAATGGTCGTGGTCGGCCACCTTTGCGTCCTCCGCCTTGAAGGGGTGTTCGCAAATGTCGCAGACTTTGGCAGAGTCTCGGCCCGACGGATATACATCCATCGGTACGATATGATGGATTTTGGCCTCAACCTCTTTGGCAATGTCCTTCATTCGATCGGCGAACCATTCCATCGAGTCTGCACCTCGATGGCTATCGTAAAACGACAAAGAATCGTCGTATGTGCATTTGAAGTAGAAACCTGCGCTGAAAGCCGATTGTTTTTGATATTTTTCGGTTTTGCTCATTTTGGACTTGGTCAAACTGTCATCAAACGGTTCCAAAATGCTCTCGAAATCCGCGTTGATCACAAAAGGAGCTTTCTCCTTGAAAACGAAATTTCGGAATTCGACATGAGTGTATTTTGGAAATCTAATTTTGCATGAATTTTGAGTTTCGCAGTCAGCCGTATGACTGTCGAGTTTCTCCTGCGTCGAAAAATAGTTCGAACATCGGTCGCAAAGGAATTTTTTTCCATTATGCTTGCTAAGTTGTGAACTGACAAGTCGAGACAAGTCTTTGATCCAACAGTAATGTCCGCGGATGTTTGTGACGTCATCGTCCGTATCGTCATCGTCTTCCTCGTATATTGTCGGTAGGGGGGCATAGTCATTGATGTTGGGTGTGTATCTTTGTTCGATCAAAAGTAGATTTACATGTCGGGCTAATTTCTTTTTCGTCTGTCGAAGGGGAGCAACATCGAAATAGGGTCGAGAGTCTGATGATGGTTTGATCAATTCCAAAATGAACACATTGACCGAAATTGAGTTCATTTTTTCGAATTTATCGATTTGTTTGATTGTCATGGGAAATTTCAAACCCTCTGTATTCAACTTTTCACGCCAATTCGGATACGATGATGTACGATCAGAATTTTTACCATTTTGTACTGGATATAGAGCCGAAACGATCGCCCAAGCGAAACATGCATCGTCATCATTTTTGACGTTGATGCATGCTTGTTTTCTCTTGATTGGTTCCGGAAGTTCGATGAAAGATGAACCACGCCCATTCCCAAATCCCGCTTTATTGATATTTATCTCCAAACTCGCGATTTTCCTCAAAGACCACCCGCTTTCCCTCCCGCTGAATTCATCCAATTTGGTCAAGATTTTTCCCTCGATATTTTCCTTAAACCAAGCTTTCAAATCCGTACCCTGGTCAATTACTTCGTTTTTAGTGTTGAAGTACTTTATTTCCACACTTTCTTGTTGATCGGCGGGAATTTTGAAGAACTCTCTGCAGAAAGCTGCATTCACTTTCAGCGACGCTCCAACTTTCTTCAAAGCGTTCAATATGCGACGCTTGAATAGGCTAAAAGCATCTCTGAAAAATTGAAGTACATCTTTGTGCTTCAAGTTTATGATTACCCCTGTGCGTACGCGCCCCTCCTCCCGCTGCCAACCCCCGCCCCTCGACCGGATTTTTCAGAAAATTTTGAAACGCTTTGACATGGCCTAAATTTGTTTGGAGTTTTCTCAAAATGCCGATTGAAGAGGAATCCGACACTCGAATAGCTTTTCTCAATATACAAACAGATCGTTTGCTGTGTTTTAGCCAAAGTTCGCGTTCCGCCGCGCTGAATTTTGTCCCTAAAGTTTTCCGAATTTCCCCAAATTTCGCGATCATTTCGTCACTGACGGCGGATATGTCTGCCATTATTCGGTTTTATATGTGAAAATATGGTGCAAACAGAGTATTTTCCTCACCTGCTCACACAAATCAGTTTTCGACAAATTCGAAGGGGATCGTCTTCGCGGCGGCGGTGGTGGCTCCCCCCTCCTTGATGACTATCGAGTATTTTCCTGGAGTGAACTGCTCCAATTTATCCCGCAGGACTGTCACCACTCGTCTAGGCAGGAATACTTCGTTCTGTTGGAGATCTGCAACGACGGCCTCCCCAAACTTTGTCTTCACAAGACGCAGCTTCTGAATAGGATAGGGCAGGTTTTTCTGCAAGCTGCTCAGCGGAATAGTCTGCTTATATCCAGATGAGCTGGCGACTGCGTTTATATCTGCAATTTCAATCTAAAATGAGTGATCATCGTTTCAGAAAAAATATCAAGTGCCCAAAGGAGAAAATTTTTGCCCCCCAGCCGAAAAATACGAGAAAAATTTTTTTTGGCTCACCCTGTATGAGCCGTTCGAAAAACTCACACACTGTATGAGCTAACCCACCCACATGAAAAATATTTGGAAGAAATGGCATGAGCCGGCAATCGAGACACTTTGACAGAATAAAAAGGTTTTCGACACACACTGTATATGCCGATACGTTCGAAAAAATTCACACTGAGCTAATGGAAAAAGTTTCGACACACGCTGTATATGCTGATACGTTCGAAAAACTCACACACTGAGCCAACGGAAAAAGTTTCGACACACGCTGTATATGCCGTTCGAAAAAATCACACTGAGCCAACGGAAAAAGTTTCGATCTGTATATGCCGAAGATCGCACTCAACCTGTATGAGCCGTTTCGAGAAAAAACACTCCCGAGTATGAAGGAAAAAAGGTACTTTTTTCGTATGAAGACACTGGGCACAAACACAACACTTTGTTGGTTGAGAGAGAGAGAGAGAGAGAGAGAGAGAGAGAGCGTATTGACTGAGATGTTCACTCGTCGAGTTCTCGAAGCAGAATGATGCGCGTCGCTTGTCGATCATAGCCAAGTTGACGCAATCCCCTCCCGCGCCGCGTCCCGCCCGCTAGCGAGTCGCGTATAACCGTCTGCATTTCTCGGAAAAGCGCTTACGTCATAGGTTTGCACGTGTGCTTTGTTGCAAGCCTCAGGCGACGGCGAGACTCATGACCTTCTGCAATTCTCGGAAAAACGCATGCGTCATCACGTTTGCTTGTTTTCGTAAACAACTCGGTTGGGGATTCACATGCCCCGGAAACCCATTAATCATTCGATATCTTTGAGGAACATGCCGACAAAAGAGCCGCCTTGCACGTGAGCCTGGGAACTCGCCGTTGGGGCTTTTGCAGGTCTCGACATGTCGACGACGACCGTTAGCGGTCATGGGCGGAGTACTAACGGGGTTACTGGGGGCCCCCGCCCCCGGTACCCCGCTACGACGACATAGGCGTAGCATGTTCCCTAAAACTCCCCAAATACGCTAGGAGAGTTCGGCCTCACCTGGAAATGAGGCCGTTCTCTCTTATGCATTCTACTCCTCTCCGCCTGCTCCAGCAATGATGGGTCTTTCCTAAAAAGTTGGCAGAGTTTGTTCTTTCCAAACCCAAAAATGTTTGAAGTGGTGTCACAGCACGATATTGCGTGCAGGAGCAAGATGCAGCCTTTGGAGTTGTATTTGTAGGAGGTGGAGGAGTATATTGCGTCTGGATGTTTCCCTCGTGCTGTTTTTTTTAAGTAGACATTTTCACCGCAGGTGTTGTGCCAGTCAGCAGAACGAGAAGGTCAATGTCTTCCCCGACAATGATGACGGCGTCGTATGTGGGGGAGAGGCATTTAGCTGTGGCAACTATCAACCTGTCAGCATCTTCGGAAGCATGGTCTGTGGCTATGTTTGACGCTTGCATTGCACTCGAGAGCAGCTTCACGAATCGGTCCTTGTTCCCCTCATTGGCCAGGAACTTATCCTGAGATGTGGTGTTGACAGTTGTTTTGTCAAACACAACGTCTGCCGATGAGTTTGCCTTATACCTTCTCGCTCGTTCAGCAGTCTTTGTCCCTTGCTGAGAAGGATCTGTAGCGTAGCCATCAAAAATCACCATCACATGGCAAAATAACGTCGGTAGCAACTGGGGATACGCTATCAAGATCTTTGATAGCCACAGTTTTCAAGCCAGTGCCTGGATTTTTAACAAATGTTTGAAGTTCTGTCGAATCAGCACTTGATACCAATTGTAGTGCCGTCAGCTCCTCAGAACGTTTCACTTGCCCCCCTTCTCCCCCTGCGTCATATGGGGTCATGCATATTATTCCGCCCATGGCATATGGCATGAAAAGTCCCTCGACCATCAATAGTATTGACATTGAAGTCAGCATTATCGAAAACTAGTTGGCAGAAAGCATCGTCACGGTTAGGTTTCACCAGAGGTTGTTGTGGTTGCATGATGGTAGAAACTTCAAGCAATTGAGATCGTGATGAGAAGAAGAAAATCCAAGGGATAACATCAAATCTATTGAAAGTTTAGAACCAATTTTTTTGTACATAAATACACTTAATCCAGTCAGAAGGGGTGATAGAAAGGATCTTGATCTTACAACAGCTATGACAGCGTGCGATAAGGCCACACATTTTTTGTTCCATTTCTCCATTGATCCTTTCTTGTTCTTCGTTATAACGGTTGTCAAGAGAGTGAGCAAAGTTTGTGGAATTACAGTTTCAACATCATTCAAAAAATTGTCAGTGGGCGGGTATTCAGTGGTATTGTACACCTGAGATCAAATGTCTTCTAAAATGATATCTGCTGCTGCTTCCACTACTCTCAGTCTCTCTTCTTCGCGATTACTGGATTTCATTGTATTGTACCAGTTGTCAGTAAGTATTCTATACCCTGTATTTTTGAAACAGATGGTCGTTTTGTTAGGAGAGTCGGCAATAAGGATATCTTCTCCAAACTTCTCCAGTAGGCGGGATTTTTTGTTCTTGAATCGATTTTATATTCACCCTTATCGAGTGAAAATTGACCTTCTTCAGTATTCTCAAGGAATTAATAAATATCTCCCATCGCTGTCTCCACTGTGGGATACGGCCGATAGCCTTTCTTGAACTTTGAAGGCATGTGAAATAACTTCCTCTGACAAAAATGATGGTATTGTGCCTCAGCTGCAACGAGGTCTAAGTCAGGAGAAATCCATTCAACAATGTTCAGTCCCCATTCGTCTCCACGTTTCTGTGCAGCATTCAAAAACGTGTCCCTTACAGAGTGCATCTGAACCATATGGACAGTGTTTCGTTTTGCAAGAGGAGTCTTCTTTTCTTTTTCCTAAAAATCAGCAGTTATTTCTTCCCCACAAAGGCAGCAATGACCCTTGAAGTGAAAACATTTCAAAACTGACCTGAGCACAGGCCTTCCAGTGCTCGTTGATGGCTGATGGACCGAATTATCTACACGGCGTATATGGGCGGCTATCATAGCCTCGTTGCAATTTTTTTTGGCATGTGCTATGAACTGTTATTTTCTCTTTCCCTGCTGAGATATGTAGATGGTCTCTTCTTGCCCTCTTTTCAGCTGCTTTATGCAAAGTCTCAATTCCTTTATGTTTTACTGTACGGGTCGGGGCTCCTTCCAAATCTTCATTGCAGATGAAGCATATATTTTCTGACATCTCTGCTTGTGAGGCCATTGTTAATGTCAACAAACAATATTACAGTAACTCGTCCAGGTACCAGTCATTCACCTGCAATAAATAGAATATATTGTTTTTTTTTATTATTATTAAAATATGGGGTCACAATGACAAAAAAAATCAAATGAACAATAGCCGTTGTTTGCATTTTAATGCTTACTGCCCCCTCCGTAAGGTTGGTTAAAAAAAGTATACATTCATTTTGTAGGTAATTAAATTCCCTACAATTTTTATTCTCATACTTGTTCTTCTCAAATAGGCCAAAATTGAATTACAGCGTTCTAAAGTTAGAAGTTTGAAAAATTTCTGGAAAATGCGTATTTTTGTTATCTTTTTTAGAATATCATATCTCGTGAACTATCTGCCCTACAAACAAAATTTAACACGTATATTATAGGGAATTTCATTCTCTACAACATTGAGTAGAACTGTCTTGTAGCTAAAATGCACCGAAACAAAGATATAAGTGAAAATCTAAAAAAATTGCCGATTTTTTCGGTTTTTTCAAAATGGCGGTGGTCGCGGAGGGGGGGGGGAATGGTGCATTTTTCATTTTAAACACTTAACAACCATCCTAGACAACATATCAAAAATTGAGAACTACCGGACCGTTTGTAAGGAATCAGCTCTCTATTCACTGGGTTATTTGTTGTAGGCTTGAAACTTACTCTCAATATAAAAAGAGACATACAATTAAAGTTTTGACAAGAGTATCACCAGCTGGTCTCATCACATATGTTAGTAAGGCATATGGTGGCAGATCTTCAGATGAGGAATTATTTCAACAAAGCCCAGTACTTCATCTGTGTGATAAGTTTGTGGACAATATTATGGTTGACAAAGGCTTTCTTATTGGAGAAATTGCTGAAGCTGAGGGTATACAAATTATTCAGCCTCCTTTTCTTAGGAAACAAAATCAATTTAGCCGTCAAGAAGCCTTATTGAATGCAAAGATTGCCAGGGCGAGAGTTCATATAGAAAGAACCAACCAACGGATTAAAGTGTTTGACATTTTAAATAAACCTTTTTCACTGTCTCTACTGCCTCGAGCCGATAATATACTAACCATTATTCGTGCTATAGTAAATTTATCGAATCCTATTTTTAGTGAAGACAAAGTTTTGTAAGTACCAGTATAACTGTATTGTTGAACTTTATTGAAACACATTTACCACCCTGAACTTGGCACCCTCCCCCCCCCGCCGGGGCAGAAAGAGTTCTGCAGTTTAAATGCCGTTTTTCTTTTAAACAAATTTTGGGGTGCCAATTTCAGGCCGCACCCCTTTTGTGCGGAAGGGTAGTTCCAGGTGCACAATTTGGAAGAAAATAAAGAGTTCTACAGTTCTCAATAGTTTTTTTTAAGAGTTCCGTCATAGTACGCGAGTTAGGGGCATTTGAAAAAAATGCGAGGATTTGCCGCCGCATGCGTATTGAACGATACTTGAGAATTATTATAGTTTAATATTATTATAGTATTATGAGAGTATAGTAAAATATCGTAAAAGTATCGTATAGTAAATGTATAGAAAAAGTAAATAGTAAAAGTATAGTTATAGTAAAACGTGCAATCAAGATTTAAATGACAAAATTGCTCTTTTCGCGAGGTGCAGCTGAGTTACAACGTCCAATCGCGTTTTAAACGCCAAAACTGTCATTTTCTCGTCATATGGTACTCTCAAACTACATAGGGCTGGTTTTTACGCACAGCACCGTTGAGTTCTGATGTTCAAAACTGTTGTTGTTGATAAATCGCAAAAGTTCTGTGGGGTGCTACTGAGTTTCGCCGTCCAATTAAGTTTTAAACGACAAAATTGCAATTTTCTTGTCTAATGACTCTCTGAAATTACATAGGGTGTGGTTTTTTGCCCAACACCCTCGAGTTCTGAAGTTTATAAGTTATTCTGTTGATAAAACACACGAGTTTTGTAGGTTGCTGATAAATTCTAATGTCGAATCGTGATTTGAAGTGAAAAATCCTCATTTTCTCTTTTAATAACGCTGTGGAACTATTTTTTTGTATGCGTTTTATACTTCAATCTTTATTATTATATACTGTTTTGTTCTACTCCAATACTATAATAATTATCTCTATCACAATTTTCATAGTTTTTTAACTTCAGGATAATTGAATAACTTTCTTGCAATCGCAAACTGAGGCTCTCATCTCTGCATGACCGCCCAAAGTCTGGTTCTTTTGTTGCTGTCATAGAAAATTTGGTACCTGCCATAGGCCTAAAATTCCTGTACCCATTATGGTTACGACATCCTTAGTCGCCGGCTCGGACTTAGCGACAGATTCAACTTTCGCTGGAAAAATCTTAGCTTTTCATATGAATGTTATTCAATTTAGCTGAAGGAAGGGAACGGATCAAATAAACTCAAATATTTCATAAAATAAGTTTCAATGCATTTTATTAATATATTCATATTTCTGCAGAAATTTGAAGTTAAGAAAACAGTTTTATACTTATTCACGCTTATAACCTTTAAACAACATTTTGCATAAATTTGTAGAAAGTATATCTACGTTCTTTGACAATAACAATCTACACTATCTTTTGGATACATCACAGCGTAGTATTTCAGTTCATTTTGTTTATCCGATGCCAAGTCACAAAATTTTTGATATTGATTCACTGACATGAAACATTAAAAAATATTGAATCGATGGCATGACTATTTTCTTAAATATTACGTTTTTCTTAACCTAAACAGTTTTTGTCTATTTTCTTAAATATTACGTTTTTCTTAACCTAAACAGTTAACATTTGTTGCGTCTACTTATTCTTATTCACAGCTTTCATAGATCCTTAGAGTATACTTTGCGCAGAAA
>JAVJAQ010000663.1:0-72500 GCA_032362365.1 Zygogramma bicolorata
GTGTTTCCCAAATATTTAAATTCCCTCCTGACTTCAGTGTCAACCATTTCATCCACCATACTACAAATTCTATTGTAACAGTTCATTATTACTGACTTGGATTTGTTCAGAACTAACTGATTGTGCTCACACCAGGATGTGAAACTATTGATGATCATTGTGACTTTGGTTACTGAGTTATCTATGTAGGTCCAGAGACTGTAATAGTGGTGTCATCACAAACAGATATACAATAATAAAAATCAAAAAAATTTAAAAACTGAATGCATAATCCCACGAAGCAAAACTTGTGTGGGATATTCGAATTATTCACGTAAGAAATGCGAAAAAATTGTTATGATCGAAACAAAGGCATAATTAGTTATTTTTTGAAATTTCATGAAACATTTTTTTATGGAAAAGGAGTATCCATTCCTTCATTTGTCGTTTGTAGGATATAAACGATGAAATAATTTTGATTTCCTGTGGTAGAATGTCATATAGATATGAACAAGTGAATGTATAACCTTTTTGGATAATTGTTTTATGTACTTTTGTTTTAAGTGCTACTTTATCTTTATGTAAACCAGACATAGTGATGCGCATTGTATTTTATTCCATTTCCGTTTTTGGTATGATTAATTATTATATTAAAACAAAATAGTTGCCTGATATCCATCTTAATTTACGGTCAGAAGAATATCTGATATATTTTCCATATAAGATTTTCAAAAATATTTTTGAAGAATTTTTAAGGAATTTTGAGAAATTTTTTGAAGAACTTTAATTCAGGAAGCGAACTTCTCCGATAGATCGTTTATGAACGAAATGAACAACAGGGGCCCCAAAACGGAACCCTGAGGAACTCTTGAACTAATGTCACGTTCGATTTTTCAAGTCGAGGAGATTTGGCTAAACAAAAGCATATCAGTTAACGCATCTTGATTACAATGGAATATTAAACTATAATTTTCTGTTCCAGGCAACATAATGCTGGTGTACGTGTCGTCGTGCCTGGCCGGGCTCGGCTACCCTACGGGCGCCATCCCCGAGGAGGACGTTACGCGCGCTAAACGCGACGTGCTGCACTGCCTGGAGACTGCGCATTCGGCGGTGGGCGGCGCCGACGAGCCCGCGTACCCGTTCGTGCGCGCGCTGCTGCGCTACAACGCGCGCGAGTGCCTCAACGTCGTCGAGTTGGCGTTCGCCGAGGCCGAATTCGCCGGCGAGGTGGGGCTGCTGCAAAGGCGCAGGCTCGTAAACATCCTGCTGCGCGTCGTCGCCGACGACGAGTTCACGGTGAGTAGATTTTATTGCGTTTGTCCTGCGGGTCCGGTGATAAGCAACACTCGGTATGACTCGACACGAAATAACACGAAAAGAATCATTTCACAAAGTAATACACGGA
The DNA here is from genome assembly GCA_032362365.1 of Zygogramma bicolorata. Taxonomy (NCBI): domain Eukaryota; kingdom Metazoa; phylum Arthropoda; class Insecta; order Coleoptera; family Chrysomelidae; genus Zygogramma; species Zygogramma bicolorata. The sequence goes on from JAVJAQ010000663.1 coordinate 1,388, forward strand.
ACACTAACCAAAATTCACTTGGCAACACTGTCGACTGTCTATCGCTGATGAACCACTCGCGATGGAGCTTTTTCATGGGATGCATAATTCTTGCTGCAAATGCAGCAAAATGAAAGTGCGCTTGCGCAAATCCTCTTTCTACTGCTCTAGCGGTAAGAATTTTGCTGCTCATGAAAATGGTATTGCACAATCATTTTCTGTCACTTGTTGCAACTTTTGTCAAATTTGAGTTATATTATTGTGAATTGCAGATACTTAAAGGTTTTTTAGAATGGAATTATGAATTATAATGCAAATAAAAATAAAATAATAATAAAAAAATGGAAATGAAGAATCAGCTGTTATTACACTACTGGAATTACTGGAAGTACCACCTGATGAAGTATATTTACATCAGAGATTCATCTAGGAATCTATCAGCACTACGGAAGGGTCAACTGGTATTCATTCTGTAGGATTCATAGGAATTGTGGTAATACTTCGGTCGCTATGAGCACTTTTTTTTGGATTTTTTTTCAAAAAATCCAACTTTCTCCAAAAGTGAACATTGATATATTCAGTTCTCAACAATAACAATGGGAAAGGCAACACTTCAAATACTCAAATAATCACTTTCGACTGTCATCGCACTATGACATCACAACAAATGGGTTATGGTTTGAAAATAAATGCATTTTTCGAAAAAATAAAGGTTTTTCCGCTTGAAAATGTTGAAAACGAGTGAATAAGAGAGTGAGTCGTGTTTGATCAAAACAAAGACGAATTTTTTGTGTTCAAACAACAGAAAATTGATATGAAAAATTGTGAAGTTTTACAACAAAATTAATCTGTATATCCGAAAATGTACGACCGCCGAAAATTTCATTCGAATTTTTTGTGAAGGAAACCGATTTACGTAAGTTCCACAAAAAAAGTTCCAAAAAAGGTGCTCAGAGCGACCGAAGTATTACAAAATTAACCTGTATATCCGAAAATGTACGACCGCCGAAAATTTCATTTGAATTTTTTGTAAAGGAAACCGATTTACGTAAGTTCCACAAAAAAAAGTTCCAAAAAAGGTGCTCAGAGCGACCGAAGTATTACCACAATTCCTATGAATCCATCAGAATTAATACCAGTTGACTCTTCTGCAGTGTTGGTAGAAGTCTGATTTGAATATACTTTATCAGGTGGTACTCCCTTTCCATTTTGGTAGCATCTTGATGATTCAAATACTTGATAATAATTCAGTTTTGCCACAGGTAAATATAATTCAGATTTACATCTATCTAAAGTAATGATAATTTATATAAAGTAACGTGAAGTAACAAAAATATCTCAAATCCAAATATTCAAATTTGTCAAAATTCTACAAATTTTAGATGGCGATATCTCTTCTTCATGTCAGTGATTATATGTCATGTGATCAAAATTTCAGTGATGCAAACTATTACATCTTGAATAAGTGTCCCACCAAAAATAGATGCATATAATCAGTTAGTTGTCAAACTGACAATATCCACCAATAATAAGTTAAACCAATAGCATCCGCCAATTTTGTAGCTGCAATTTCTCGCGGCGACTTGTAGCTGTCATCTAGCTGTCAGTTAGCATTGCCAATATCAAAAAATAGCACTGAATGTTACCAAGATGAACATCTACATTATCACAACTGATATATAATTTCATTCATTTCTAATAATTGATATTGTGATTACATCACCTTATTACTCAACTTTATTCCTCAAGTATCGAAAAATAATTGAAATGTTCAAAATCAATATTCTTCACAATGATGCCACCACATATTTGTGGTTTGCGGCAACGAATTCACCATAGAAATAACTAAATTGCTGCAACTTATCGCACCAAAAAAGATTCCTGCAACTCGATAAACTTGCATGAACACATGCAATTTTCTGGAGTTGCAGCGACAAACTTGCATCGTCGAAACAGGCTTTTAGTCCGTTAGCTCAATGTTTCATGCCGAAACGTAACCCATAACTTTCTAAAAACCTTCCAGGAAAGCCACACCATCAACCTCGCCTGCTTCGTCCTGCGCCTAGTCCTCTCCAACAAACTCGACGTCGACAAACAAACGATGAACGTCGTCATCGACTACTTGACGCAACCGGGCGATTCTCTCAGCTTGCGCGACCGCGCTGAAAGAGAACAAGCCTGGCTTGACCTGCTGCACGCCGGAAAACTCTCTGACGTGCCTTCCGATCGTCTCCTAGAGATGGCGCTCGCTTCGCACTGCTACCGTGTGGCCGAGAGTTTGTACGAAATTCGCGGCGAGTACTCTAGCATAGTGAGTTGTTATCTGAAAGACCCGGTGAGGAGATCGGAGGTGTTCAACTACATCTTCGCGTGCGTGGCGGTGAGAGAGCGATGCATCCAAGAGCAGTTCCTGGTGCACTTCGCGGAGCTCGTCGCCATAAGCAGCGAGAGGACGGCGGAAATCGTGACCGAACACTTCCCGGACTTGGTCGAAGAACTGTGCTCGTTGCTCGAGGATTCTCCGGAGCTGCGGTACGCCTTTTTGCGGCAATTGGCTGCGCGCGACTTCAAACTACCGAGCCGCGTGGCAGAGGCGTACCTGGAGCTGTTGTGCGCGAGGGACGGGTCAGAGGCGTGCGCTTTCCTGCGCGGAGGGGCTTGCCGGGTCGAGGAGGCGCTAGCGGTGACGAGGAGGTACGGAGCGCACGAGGCTACGGCGATGCTGTTGGAAAGGGACGGGGAGTGGATGGAGGCGCTGCTGCTGCTCTTGGAGCGGGGGATGGTGGAGAAGGCGGTGGCGTTGTGCGTCAGGGGGGCGGAGCATCTCGACGGTGAAGGTAGGTCCGGTGTAAGATGGTTATATACTGGTGCTTTCAGTGTTGCGTTGCGATATTGTTTCAGACAAACCTGTAGGCAAGATGTAGTTGTTCAAAATCACGCCTTAAGGGTGCGCTTGTGGTTGGAATTCCTGAAAGTTTTCGAGATCACTCGATCCATGGAACACGTTGTTGCCAATACAGATCACTTTTGGTTCGAACAGAGATTAGAAACGCGAGATCAATATGACGTTTGATGAAAACAAACTTCATCTCCAATGACCTACCTCCAACAATAATCTCACGTTCTAGTATATTAAATAACCATTTAAAAATTTCGTAGTGATCATAAAAAAAACACAAGAGGAGTTTGCTGGCAACAACATTCTAGAGTGTGACGCGTTCTGAATATTTTATAAATGCAGTGGTATGTGTTTTAGATATTTTCAGTTTAACCCAACCCAATATCAACAATCAACTAATTTATTCAGCACGTAGACCCAGAATTCGCAACGACATAGCCACTTGGCAACACAGGACGTGCACATGACTGTCATCTGAACTAAAGGTGTGAGGATACCTGGCGAATTTTTTGGATTATTACTGCGGTCTAGGTCATCAATTCTTGATCAAGTAGGCCAGATCGGTCGTCTGATTTGCTGACAATCTTCTATATAGAGTAAAAACACCATTATACAGCCACCTTAGTCCGGTGGGTTTGTGTGGAAGAGGATAGGGCGTTTCTCCATTTTTTGGGTCAAATGGTCTAGATTGGATTCGAACGGGCTGATATAATGTGAACTTTTCCTTTATTTATCCCAAGAAACAACGGTAATATTGTTTATGTTAGGGATAAAAATGAATAATCTGTATCGAGAAATTAAAATAACAGAAAAATCAAAAATGTAATGAGAGAATTTCGAAACTGCTCTTTCAAAACCCGCGTTTCTCTTCTTAGGCGCTCAGAAGCTGTGGCTGACCCTCCTCCAGAACAAGAGGGACTCCTCCGGAATATCACTCAGGCAGCTCTTGCACGCGGCAGCTCCTCACGTGCCTCCCGCAGAGCTTCTCGAGTTGGTGTCGAACGCCAGCTTCGGAGACGTCAAGGGGTTGCTGCGAGGAATCCTCAACGACTACACGCACGACATCCAGATGCTGTCCACCACCTTCAAGCTGCTGGGCAAAGATTTGCACTACGGTGAGTAGTTGTCGTTCGTCGGAGGGAGTGAGAAGCATGGCCGTGTTTGTGGGAAAAGGGTGACTTTCAGAAACCAAACACTGAATACGTCGAAGTTCATGAAACCCCCTGATCAATGATGCATATTTTATTTTTATTTATTCAAATCCTTACAAACACCTCAGAGAGGTAATTACAAGTAGAGGCAGACATGTCATTACATCACACTAGTCTAAACTAACATACTAACAACATTTTAAAATCTCAACAACATAAAATAGGGGATTTCAACAATATATCTAGTTGTTTTCCATCAATATTGAAAAAATCTACATTCAATCGTTGGTTGAGCTTATTACAATTCCTTCATAATTCTATTGAGAGGTGAAATTGAACAAGGGTCATTACAAAATATCGGGTTCGCTTGTTGTCTTGATTTAATTTTGGGTACATTAAAAGTAATATAATTTATTAGATAGAAATTTCAGTCCTTGTTACTGTTTATTATACGGAGAATAAATGCAATGTCGTGTCTTTCTCTTCTGTCACTTAATCTTTCTACATTAAAATTATTCAGCAGAGTTTGGAAGGATACCATAAATGGATATATTTTGAACTTCTTTGTGTTTAAATATCGTAGGAATCTCTTTTGGACCTTTTCAATGAGATCAGTACCATAGTCAGTTGTAGGATTCCATATACAACTAGCATATTCCAAATGTGGTCTTACAAGTGCATTATATAGTTATATAGAGAAGTTCTTAGAATTTCTAATAACAAAGCCAAGGACCTTGAAAGCCTTTGCAGTGATCATCTGATAGTGTTCGTTGAAATTGAAATTCGTTTGAAAAGTAACGCCCAGATCCTACATCTGGTATGTTCTCCCAATGTTTATTCCTTCTAGAAGATAATTATCAAGAATAATATTTTGTTCGCGAGCATATGTCATAGTTGTGCATTTGCCAATAATTATTTTCATATTATTTCTACTGAATCATTCAACAACTCTATTCAAATCTTTTTGCAATTTGTTTAAAAATCTTAAAGTCGTCCGCAAATAACAAACCTGTGGAACTATCTATTGAGTCTGGGAATAAATGAATGAAGAAAAAAGGAAAGGGCCTCCAAAATGCTGCCCTGAGGCACGCCTGATGTAGCTACAAATTTTTCAGATCAGGAGTTTCCAACTTTGACTGATTGTATTCTATTTTCTAAGTATGATTTCATTAATGTATATGCTTCCTCTGAAAAATTGTAGTTAAAAAAAAAAAAAAAAAAAAAAAAAAAAAAAAAAAAAAAAAAATAATGTGCACAGATGTGTTACTGTGGATCTGTCATGTAGAAAGATGCTGAAAGATTCTGAACTTGGTTTGAACAAAGTTATATATATTATTATACAGTATAATTTCAAAAATTTTGGCTAAGCTATTTATGTTTACTACTGTCGGTAGATGTCGCTCAGGAAGGGGAGTGTCCACTATACCTATCAAGGCCTAGACCGTCACGGATATCTTTAATATTTGCTTGGAGAAATGACAGCTGGTCGATAAAACATTATAATTTCAAAAAAGGGTTCTCTTTCGAAGCATAGGTAGCAGTCAATGTCAAAGTGGTGCAATACAAATATCAAATACAAAATTGGAAAAGAAGGCAATACTTCTAACTATAGCAATTGTTTATAGACAGGTAGTTTACCACTGTCTGTGTGGGAAGGATTTGAAGTGTTTTTGTTTTTTCATCTATAATATAATATCGATATTTCTGCCCACTTCACAATGCACGACAAAGTTTCCCTCTTTGACAGGTAAAATGGGTGCAGATTTCTGTATTTCACTTCAACTGATATGTTGAAAGAAAGGTACTGAAACTTCTGAAAGTATAAATGGCAATGAAAATAAAAAGGAATTGTAAATTCAAGCAACAAAATACTCTCCAAAATACGACATTTATAGAAATTTCCACTTCTGTTTCTGATATAATTGCCATCTTTTGGAGTTAGATATAAGTAATCAAGAAAAACTGTGATTCAGGCTACGACGTCCGAAAAAAAAATAAAAATAAGAGACATGCCTTGGAAACGAAATCACTGGTGCAAACTATCTGTAATATCCATACCTTCAAATGATATTTCCACATTATGGTTGACAAACTACTTATATCTATAGGCAATGCTACATAACCCCAGTATACCATAGCCATACAGTAGGGACACTTAAATGTCAATCCTTTGTTATCGAGGGTCAAATTTCTCTGACTTTCATTCTTTGCTCGGGGTGTGTATTGTCATTTTGTGGCCATAAATTTCAATGTACGGGATACCAAGTATCTAATCAGTATGTTCTTTCACATTCTAAAATTAATGTTATATTTTTTCTAGGATTACGTTTGAAATAAATGTGAATAATCTGAAATTCTCAAGTACCTACAATAGCTATTCCACTTTTCTGTTGCTTTTTTCCTCCAGTCTATGTTTGTTGGGAAAGGTATATTGATGTCAGGGAAATAAAAAGCTTTCAAGAGGATGTTTTATTCGCAGCAGCTTCAAATATATACAGTAGTCAGAAATAAACAATGTAATAAAAACTATAAATGACTTGAAATGGTAATTTTTTTGTTCTTCGATTTATTAGTTTTGCTTTTTTCAAATTCCTTTTTGCAAATTTCAATGTGTAAAAAATTCTAGAACATTTATTTCTCAAAGTGAAATTCATACAATCGATAGTTGTTATAGAGGCTTTGGGAGATTTTTCAAGTGAATCCTCTCTGTTACATGCCTCACGCCTGAAGGAGTTATTTAATATTAAGGTGCATTTTGATAAAGCTTAGATTTCGACGCAAACTAGCTTCTATTTGAAGTTCTGCAATTTGTGAAAAATATATGAAAAATTTGAAGAGCTACTATTCTACAAAACACTAATGGCTATTACCTTTTGACATCCTTCGGAATCGTCAAGAGAGATGATAATTTGTCTCTAGCCTTCGACAAACATCCGCGATGAGCACACACTTTTCCACCTTGGTAGTTAGTAGTTACCCATAATATTTTAAAATACAATATTTTAACACACATTGACGCTTATCAATCCAGTTGATTGATAACACCTCGACATGTCAAACTGCTAAAGCTGGTGTTCTGTGACAAGTGTCTCTACCGTATGGTTTTGGTATACTGGGGCGTAACTGTCTATAAACCTTGGATCGCGGTCTGTTCTCAATTTAATCGCTAGATGACGCCAATTGACACATTGCAAACAATGTCATATGGATTGATGTTTATTGAATTTTTTGGAATATATGTTCCATTTCCAGGTGAATTCGACTTTCCTTATCGTTCATTGTAGTTTTTAGTTGTTTTGTGTTTTATAGTTTACATAGTCTTTCATTCAGTGGTGCTTATAGTTGTTGATTAGTATCTTGTGAGATAGTAACAAAAGGAACATTCCAGCTTTTTGTGTTATGGATAAATAGTCTAAAGCCGCAAATACCATTTCCATTTATATGTAGTCTGAAAGAAAGTACATAAAAAGTAAGTTGATGAATGTACATGATTCACGTAAAGATAATGAATATAAATCTATTTGACATCGATTTTGAAATTTTTTTTTTAAGAGTCAGCATTTTGCATTTTGATTCGAGATGAAGTTTTTGGTAAAATTCCGTTAATCGGGCTCCGCCTCAAAAAAAACTAGTTTCGGAGATATGGCCCCCCAAAGACAAGAAATCGGTGTTTTACGCCTATGTTTGTTTTTTAGCCAATTCCGCTCGAAATTCTTCCTTCTTTCTATCAGCACAATATACACATTCTATATATCCTCCTTCATCACCTTCCAACAGAATTATAAGTATTTTTCACTATAAAACTCTAAAATGTAAATCGTCATAGAAATTCGCACATCGCGCTTTCTACTGTATTGCTAACCACGAATTCTTTTGACGATTTACATTTTAGAGTTTTTTAGTGAAAAATGGAAAAATGCTTATAATTCTGCTGGAAAGTGATGAAGAAGGATATATGAATGTGTAAATTGTGCTGATAGGAGGAAGGAAGAATATCGAGCGGAAACAAACATAGGCGTTAAACCCCGATTTCCTGTCTTTGGGGGGGGGGGGCGTATCTCCGAAACAAGTTGAGAGCCCTAAAAATTTCATTTGATTTTTTTGTTCAGGAGGACATAATACGTAAGTTCCACCAAATTTTTTTTATTTTTGAGGCGGAGCTCGATTAACGGAATATTACCAAGTTTTTTTTATCAGGTGTCTTGTTTCAAAATTATTTTCATAAAAACTGTATCCTGATATGTAAAATACAATAGTTTATATAGATCCTTTATTTAGTCAACGACTAATACATCAATGATACAATTAATGACTTAAAAACTAATTAATAAAATATGTTGAAATATGGTGACCCATACAGTCAATAAATAAAAATAACGTGAACACTAATAACATATAAATATATAAAAAAAATAACATTAGCACATAAGAGACTCACACATATTTAAATAGTTAGAGGTTGTCACTCAGATATCGCTTTAGATTATTCTTGAAGGCCACAAGTGTAGAACATTGTTTTATTGCTAGGGGAAGTTGATTGAATATTCTCAGTCCTTTATTTATTTGTCATAGAAAGTGTTCTTCTAACTTTGGAAAGTGTAGCGAAACCTCCCGTTAACTATCCAACTCCATTTCAGGCCTGGTGAAATGCTTGTCCAAGAACGGAAGAGGCACCTCAGTCACCGATCTTGTGTGCAGTTTGTGCCTGAAGCCGCTCCTGTTCCGGAAAGAGCTAGACACCAACCGGTCGGCGACGGTGTGGAGCTGCGGCCACGGCTTCCACTCGTCCTGCGTCAAAGCCGCAGAGGTGGCGGACGCCTGCCCCAAATGCCGGTTGAGGGGCGTCAAGTTACCGGAAGCGACAGCGCAGGTTTCTACTTGCGACGCTGCCAGCTCGACAGTACGGTGCAGGCCCGATCTAGAGGGCCACTTTTGAAACAGTCTAGTCCAATTTTGAGAGTAAGTGAGTTTATGTTCGGTTGAAACTGAGAGCATTTTATGGTGCCACGTAGGATGGGATCATTTGTGATATTTAAATTTTTATTATTTATACTGAAATATATATGTTGAAAGTGGTTTGAGGGTGTTCATTTATTTCTTGTGCCTTGAGTAACCAGAATTTTGCCTTGGGTGAGTGAAGCTGAAAATATAGTCTTGCTGGTGACAGCTCATGGAATTCCATTGTTCTGAGCGGGTTTTAGCTCAAAAACGAATTTTTTGAAAATATTTGGTGTATCTAGCAAAGAAGGAACAATAGTGGAGCGCCGTAAAACTTATACTTTGAATCCAGAGCAGGTCAAATGATCTTCATAAAAGCTGTTGGACTGCATTGTTCAAAGCTCAAATGAAAAAGTTGAAAACAAAAAGATGTGCTCGATTTTAACAATTTTCAATAACAATTTACTGAAAAATGAGAAGGACAAGAGGACAATGTCTAAAGAACAAAAAATGTAATGTTGATTCATTCATATTTCGTAGAAAAACGAGTTACAGCAAAAAATTATTTGTATAAACTATATACAGTGTTTTTTTTAATGTCCTACCCCCATTTATTTTTCGAATAGGTCAACCCAAAAAATTTGCGATAATGAAATTGATGCATGAATACTATATTTTGGAGTGAAATTGACAGATAAAAATTCCAAGATGGCGATGGTGGGAAAGAAAATTTAAAGGAAAGGGGGTCTTGTGACACAATCTTTTGAATCTGCTGACAAATACTCTATAACCCTAGAATATTGAGTCAATATCTTCCCCTACTACAAAACGGCGGAACACTGAATAATTTCCGATTATATCGACCTCTTCTTCAAGAATTAGTAGAAGAATATTGACGTTCCTATGTTCGAAAATGTACGGCGTGAAATATCAAATAGGCTGCTCTTACATCAAGAGCATCTTCTGAACTGAACTCATCTTATTTCCCCAAATTATGAAGTTAAACGTCGATGTATTCAGGAAATTATCAAATGTTCCGCCATTTTGCATTAGTTAACAATATTGACTCAATAATCTAGGTTTGTACAGTATTCGTCAGCAGCTTCAAAAGGATGTGTCACAAGACTCCCCTTTTCAATAATTTTTTTTACAGATCGCACAGTCGCCATCTTGAAATTTTCATCTGTCAATTTCACTCCCAAATATTGTTTTCATATATCAATTTCATCATCCCAACTTTCAATTTTTTCAGTTGACTCGTTCAAAAAATAAAAGGGGGGAGGACTTTAAATAAATTCACTGTTTAGTATTTGTTTTTGCTGTTATTCGTTTATATGAATGAATAAATATTGAAGAGACTATGCAAATTTTATTTATTACATATGATTCTATGCTTCAAACATTTTTTCCTTGCCTGTCTTGATTTTTTAGTGTTGTTGTTACAAATTGTTGTGAAATCAAGATCGCACATTCTTTGGTTTTTAACTTTTTCATTCGAGCTTTCACTAATGGTGTCCAACAGTTTTTATAATAATAGGGGAGATTAATATACAGGGGTATACCTTGTACCCAATTAATTACTTCCACCATATATGAGCCCTATATATATATATGTCTGACCTTCAAGGATACAGGATCAGATTAGTAAAAAAAAATTGATCATCTGATATTCTCGAGCGCGTCAGAATAAGGTAGGGTGAGTTATTTACATCCTGAAACGTGTATATTCCACTAATCTGACAATTCGAGAGTGACCTGAAGAAGGAGGAGGGCTACAAAGTTGTAAAAAAAACGTCATCTCGACATTCACGGCTAATTTTATTTTTATTTTGAGGGGAATTATCCAAGAATTGCAAATAATATATAATCTGACAATTTCCACAAGCCGAAATAATAAAAATTCATCGATAACATTTAATGCGTGCAGCTACGTGAGGTATATATTCCCGTCTCCACGTTTGTATTTCTCTCTCACTATTTCTCTTGCTCTCTCACTCTGACATACAGCAGCATAAACTTTTTTTATTTGCATTCTTTTTCCTGAGATTTTCAAATAATTGAGTTCAATGTTTTAAAAAAATAAAAGAAAAAATCAATTTGACAGAATAGGCGAATTCCTCCAGATAATCGTCAGATTATGAGACTGCAACGTCTAGGGCGTAAAGATGAACCATATATATATATATCTTAATCTGACGTGCTTGTGTATTTCATAATGACGTTTTTTTTTCACATTCTAATAACGGCCGCGAGTCTGCGTCACATTCAAAACGTTAGATTATTATATAAGAGCTTTTTTTCAGGTTCACTTAATATTCCCTCAGAAAATCTGACGCGTTCGAGAATTTTTTTTTTCATTTTCATCCCTCACGTACGACCACCTACTTCATGGAAACAATCAAAAAAATCAAAATATGTAGGACAAAGATAATATCAATATCTGACGCACTCGAATATGTCCACGCAATAGTTTTTTTTTTTAATTTTTTAAAATCTATTGTCCCCCCCCACCGATGAAAAAGTATACATTATATAACATTTTTTCCTTTTATCATCTAAGTTTCGCACAGGGTGGGGCAAAATCTGATTTTTATTAAAAAAATAAAAAAATCATTGATTTTTTTTTAAAAATCACGATTTATTTGATTTTTTAAATTTTAATAACATAAAATTTGAACATTTTGATTCTTTGAAATTATTGTTGATTATTTTAATGTATAAGTAAATCTAAAAATTTTAATACAATTTGCGCTCAAAAAGTTGTGACAACGCATTTGTCGCGCTTCTTGCAAGAAAATTCTTGTCGCGATTTGTTTTCCTTCTGTCCTATACACACGAACGCGTTTGTTGTGCTTTTTGCAAGAATATTCATGTCGAGGCTTGTTTTCCTTCTCAACCTATAAATAAACTGACGTTGCCCAACAATTTCACGCATTTCGCTAGTTGTACACTCGGATATTAGAAACAGATTAGGCACAGAAAAACTCGTGTTTTTGTTTAAATTGTATAACGAAAATGAATAGACTGAAAATATACAGTAATAAAATTTAGGTGTTACGTTTAGTTTAAGAATTTGGAATCATGTACTTCTTTTTTGTTGTTTTTGCTAAAAGCAGATACTCCTTTTGATCTTCGAGAAAACTTTTATATTATGTTGTTATCTGGTTCTGAATAAAAAAAAAACAAAAATTGATTTGAATCATTATTTTAATTTTAAAAATCAAGCGATTCAAATCATGATTTTAATCGTGATTTTACTCAGCTCAACCCTGGTTTCGCAACCCAATAGGTTTTTATGACGCTCGAGTAAATCCCGATTTAGCATCGTGGGCTCTCCTTCCATAAAGCATTGATCTGGTTTTCAAAATTTTACAATTTTTACGCCTAGCGGCTATTCACTACAAGATTATTTTTTTGAAAAGGAAGTGATTAATGAACGAAATTTCAGGAATGAATTTCAACAAATCTATAATATTGTTTGAAAGCAAATGGATCAAATTTTCAATTATTGTGGCCATCTAGTGGTTCACGATTTTCTCCTTTTTTTTGTACTAGGTTGAGGAAGATCAGACACTAAGAAATAAAACGCCCGACAATTTTTACATATTCATATATTCCATTAAATTTCAATAAATCTATCTAGAGTAGGGTGTATTATAAAAAATTATGCATTTACAAAGTTTCTGGTTATCCTTCGACTATCTAAGATTAGTGGTCAAACGGTAAAATGAAAGTCCGATCTCCATGATCGTTTTATGTACAAAAGTGGTCAATTCCCTGAAGCAGTGCGATTTCCAAGGTACATAAATTGACGAATGATTTTAAGTACACGCTATGAACATAACAATAAATAAAACAAATGAAGAAAGATAAAAATCTACATAAAAATATTTGGACTCGAAATAATTTCAATCAGCTCGTTGTGAAACCGTTGTGGAAATGCGAAACAATGGAATATCATTTGATACCTATTTACACAATATACGTTGAAAACAACTATAAAATTCATGCAAACCTACCAATAAAGTAGTAAATATATTTTGTTTCAGTTTGATAACTTAAAATTAATTGGTATAATATATCCTGGCACATGGTGTGGTTCGACTTAAAACAGCCAAATAATAATAACAAAAATAAAATAGATTCAATAATGCTCAATACTCTGTTATAGACCCGATGCATGGGTTTGCTCTGAGAATTCGTCAGACCCTACTGACATATCGGTTATGATGCCACTCTCTGAAAAAAAGACATACACTCATGAAATTGATGATGATAATATGTAAGTTCGTGAATACATTCACAATATTTTATGGTCGACTTGATATAAATATTTTCATTTTTTTAGGAAGCTACTCTCATATATATTTTTTATTGAACATTATTTCGACCAACTGTAGGAAGTTGATTGACATGTAAACATTCTTTGATTTGAATGAAACTTTCTTCTACAGCACACGTTGAAGCGAGTTTTTATCAACTCAAAAGGGTAGACTAAGGGTGGATTCATGCAGCTTCAATTATCAAGGAACAATTAACAAGTAGCAAGTAACAATTATCAGTTGAGTTGACTGCCTAATTTACGTAGATGATTCATGCAACCGAATTATCAACTGTCAATTAACAAGTATCAAGTGAACCAACTTTAAACTTTCTTACTTTAATTGTAAAATATGTCTCTAATGGATAGGTTGGATTATATGATCATAACCAAATTTTTCTTCAAATAATTGGTTTTTCGCGATTGTTTTTCTGTTCGTGGAATGTGAGCGATTTGAAATTGAAACTAGATGCGATTCTGGTAGACTTTCTCAGGAAAACAATGTTATTTCATTTTCAATTTCAATCTTCATCTCTCCAAAACAAAGCTAGGGTATATAAAAATAAATAAAAAATGCTACTCAAAATTTTATGTAGAGTTGAAGTTGATCCCCTTCCACAAGCTTTGATCGTTGGTAAAAGGTGCATGAATGCTTTCTTTTTCATTAATTTCTACTTGATAATTGTTAATCGCTACTTCTTCATTGTTACTTGATAATTAAAGCTGCATGAATCCGCCTTAAGTAGCACTTTATCCACAAAGGAGATAAAATACTATTTTTTTTTACTTTTTCATCAAACTACAACTGAATTATTTTTCTTAAGTTTTCCTAAAAAAAATTGAATACTATACTCGATGAAATGCCTTATTGGCTTTTACAATGAATGGCGATAATTTAAAGAATGTTGGGTTTCACGGCCGTTGTTGATGTTTCGCAAGTTTTTCAGGCTTGAGGACCGTGTACTGGAATTTTGAATTCCGCAGCTTTCGGCTACATCTGCGGCAGCCATCTTCAGCGGCGTGGTCGTAGTTCAACTCTCTTCTGCGAGTCTACCATCAGTCATGACTGATGTCAGTCGAAAGCTCTGGAATTAAAAATTCCAGTACACGGCCCTCAAACCCAACAGATTTGGGAAACAATGACGATTATTGCCGTGATGTTTCAAGAGCTTAAAGAATATAAACGAACTAATTAGCTAATATTCAGATTCCAAATTTCATTCGTATGAGATATAGTTGGAAAAGCCCGGAAACAATTTGTCCAAGGATAACTTGGAAATAATTTTCTTTTACTCTGAAAGAGCTTTTTTTGTGAGAAAGTTTACTCGGTTTTCAAATAGTATTGTACAGAGGTGGAGAAGGAGAAGATGCTAATAAAAGATGCGAAAATATGTTTGGATAATTGATCTCTAGAAAAAGTTTTATCTTCTATATAGACAAAGAATTCTACTCTTCTTAATGAATTGATTGCTGTCTGGTAATATTTATACAATAAAAAAATGGAATTCAAGCTACGACGTCCGAAAGAAAAATGAAAGGAAAGACATGTCTAGGAAACGAAATCACTAGTGCCATCTATCCGTAGTATCCATCCCTTCAAATGACATTTCCTATATATCTCTACAAACAACATTGACATTATAACTAATGGACTGGCCCTAAGAGAGAGAGAGAGGACTGCAGAGTGAGCCAGATAGAATATTTCATTCTGTCCCTCACAATATCACTTCAATGTGCATTTACTTTTTCAGTGAACTGAAAATTTAGAGAATTGGTATAGTGGAAACAATTCAAAAGTGAATATTCAAAAATCAAATATTATCAAGTTCAGCTTCCGAAAAGAATCAAACTTGAAGAAAAGCCATGGAGCAGAGACTATTGAAACAAGAAAAAATACCAAATTTCTCGGTATCGAAGTAAATGCACAACTTAACTGGAAGGAACATATCATCTTTCTTGCCAAAAAACTCCGCTCATTTATTTTTGCAATACGAACAATAAAATTACACGTTAACCTTAATGCAGCCTTGAACGCATACTATGCTTATATATATATATATATATATATATATATATATATATATATATATATATATATATATACTAGCCGACCCGGCCACGCGTTGCTGTGGCTAAAGTTTTTGTTATATTACATTATAGTAAACAATCTAAGAGTAACAATAAGAGAACATCAGTCACGGAGTCCACTATGCTTTTTCACACAGATGGTATTTGTAAAAAAATATGGTGATCTCCTTATTTGACTTTCTACTACTATAACCCTTTAGTACAATGAAATTATTTACGAACAAAGACGAAAATGTTGATGTTGGTATACAAATTCACTGGATTGAGATTTGAAGGGGAAGTACGTTGAACACAATTAATTAAAATGTTCTTACACTTGATATTAAGCAGAAATCAATAGGTACAAAATAAAAATTTATCAGATTTATTATTTCCATTTAATTTTATAACAAATATAAGTATACTACAGTATGATACAGTAAATAACATGTGACGCTTAAACTCATGAATGAGGTAGGCAAGGCAGACAGTCTTAAACTTTTAAACATTAATATCTATTTTTTTGAATTATAAATACTATCAATTTCAATTTAATTTAACACCAATCGGTGCACAATGTTTTTGGTTAACCTGTCTTTAGCTAACACAAATAGATTCGACGGTTTCCCAACACGTGAACACGCAACATATAGTTGCCCATGAGAAAAACATGGATTTTCCAAATCTAAACCATTTGTGGTTGTGCATGACCTTCTGCTGTCCTGATTCTTTGAGCTGGATTTCTTGATTCAATTTGTTCTGCCAACTGATGGGCTCAGCAGCGCCATCTATTGATTACTTACTCAACCCAGTCGAAAGGTATCGACATCTGTTAGAATCATTTGGAGTTAACAGATAATTGTGACTGTCAAATAATAACAGACAAATAATTAGCAATAAATTAAAATTGCGACTATAATTTGAGATTTAAACTATCCTATCTCTCAAGTTGGATCGAACTGCACATGGTGTGCGAATTTTATTATAATCGGTTAAGTGGTTTAGGAGTCCATTGAGGTCAAACATTTTGACACGAGATTTATATATATTAAGATATGCCAGACTAAAATATGGAATAATATTCTGGGGAAATTCTGTTGAAGTGAACAAAATTTTCAAAATGCAAAAAAACTGTATTAGAAATATTTTTAAACTCAAAAAGAACGACAGTTGCAGGGAGGTACTCAAACAACAAAAAATCCTTACACTGCTCTGTATTTATATTTATGAGTGTGCATATTTTGCGATAACAAATTACGAAGAATTCATAAAACAGCATGAAACAGATCATTTCGACTGCACCAGATTTTTGAAACTGAAATTATAATAATAATAATAATATCTTTATTGTTTCCAAAGACAAAAATCTTATAACAATCGTTTGGTTCACACAGTATTTGAGACTGAAAAAAGAACTGAGAAGACAAAAAATAGGGAAAGAGTATTTCAACTAGTACAGCATGATATGAGAAAAATACAGTTCTGTTATTCGTTCATAAGGAAAGAGCGCAGTAATTTTGCATTCTCAAAATTGAAACTTTCAATTGAGATCACGAAAGATTCGTAGTTAGCTAAGAATGGTACTGCAGGTCTAAGGACTGAAAGTATGGGACACTCAAAAAGAATATGCCGCAGATTCAGTTGTTGATGAGTGTTGCATAAGGAGCAAATTTCTTTGAAAAATTACCCCAAACGAAATTTGCCCAAATACAGAAGAATGTTGTATATCAAATTTTGAACAATGTTCCTCAAGAATTTAGAAGACTCTCCAAATACAAGTTCAAGAAGAAATTCAAACGATATTTGATAGAGAAAACATTTTATAGCGTTTCCGATTTTTATGATTAATTTTTCCTTTTTTTTCTTCAATTTATACCCTGTTCCACACTGTAAAGTATCATGGAATTAAGCTGTTATTATTATTAGTTATAATGTCTACGATAAACAATGCTACAATCACATTCCTCGTACACACATACCTACGGAACACTGGCTGTTCAACGTCCCCGACTTGTGGTAGGGCTTCGGACTGCCGCAAGCCGCCGATTCGAACCCCGGCTGCACGGACGTATTGCCCCCCGACGCCGCAGAGCCGCCGCTCGAGCTTGTGCTGCCGGAGGAGACGCTCGACATGGAGATGACGGAGTGGGGACGCTTTGCAGTGCGGCACGCCTCTGCCGCCGGGCCGGCCACCGAGTTGCGGAAGCGGGGGACGGCTGCGAAAACAACTGAACGATCGTAAGACGGTTTTAGCGTGGGGGGATTCGGGGGAGATGCCAAATAAAAAAAAAATCTAGTTTTATGACAGAGTAAAAGAAATAGAATACAGAAATAAAATATAGGCAAAATGCATATAAGCATGTAAAATATATATAGAATAAACGTGCACCTATATAAATTGTTATTTCAACATTTACTATACAGGGTGTAATATGAGTACGTTAAAAATATTCAAGTGACGTATTCCTGAGACATTTTTAAGAAAAAAGTCTATATAACTTGTGTCCGGAAATGCTTCGTTTTGGAGCTTCAGGGTTTCAAAATTTGATTTAAAAAAAAAAACAACTTTTGTGAAAAATGAATTATTTGTACAAAATTTTGTACATGTTTTTTATGAGAATGATCATAATTTCGTATCAATTTTCCTGTAACATCTAGAGGTCGCTGCCTACGCTCTCATTATTCATTTCAAATTGACCTAACTTTTTTGACAGTAACCTTTTGATACTTTTCACGAAAAAAACAAATTCCCACATCTTTTCCCAGTAAAGAAGGTACACTTCCTCAACAACGCTGGAAGTGATCGTTTTCGAAATATTTATAATTTTCTATGTCGATGCATATTAGCTTCTAGGGCGCTTAGTGAAGTTACTGAGAACAATACAAAAAAGGATGTGCTGGATCACGTCAAAATGAACAACTTTTTTCTATAAAATGTTAATCGAAAAAATGATTCGTTTTCGAAATACAGACTGTCGAAACTTTTCAAAATATGGATGGTTTTTGTCATACGTTTTTTGCAATTTTAATTATTTTCATCAATTTTTATGCTCAGTATACCCAGACAGAATTTTTATAAAATAAGCATTATGAAACTACTTAATCAGTTTTTTCTGTCACTCTCTTGCAAATTAAGAATCGAGGAGGCTATGACTATTTATGAACATAGAAGTTCGCTGTTACATTTTCAACTATTCATTGCCACAAATATACAGGGTGTAACTGAATAAGTGTAAAACATTTAAGGAGGTGATTCCTCATCGAAAAAAAGATAGGAACTTTCATATAAAGAAACTTCATTGGAGCATCCCTTGTTAAGATACAGCCTCTGAAAGGGGGTACATAAAATTTATATAATAATTTTTTTCACAAGCACTGGAAAAGTTACAGTATTGAAATTACCCTGACGTTTTGTACTACCAAAAAGACACTTAGCCAGTAATTTATTTGGTTTACCCCATGCTTGTAAGGGGTGAAAACGCAACCCCTAAAATTTATTTCCAATGTCACTTTTTTCTTATTATTTTTTTACCATTCAAAAATTTATTTCCGATAGCCTGTTTCATTCTAAACAAAAAATGTCTCCTGGGTTTTTTGAGCAAAATAAACCAGTTCGCAGCAAAAAGTTATTTAACGAACAACTACAGAGATACATCGTCATAAATGCGAAAATACGAACTAATCTATCTGGTAGGTTGCTATTAGCGATAGTGACAATTAAATTGGTATGACACTGTCAGTTTGTGAATTTTCGAAATTGAATTAATACAGAAAAAAATTGTTATACAAATTTCATGTACCCTCTTTCAGGGGCTGTATCTTACCAAGGGATGCTCCAATGAAGTTTATTTATATGAAAGATCCTATCTTTTTTTCGATGAGGAATCACCTCCTCAAATGTTTTACACTTATTCAGTTACACCCTGTATAGTGAATACAATTCGAAAACTGTTGCACGTAATCGATGACGACACGAATTCAACGCACTCGTCCCAATCCATTGAAATGCGTTGGAACACATTTATATTAAATTTCAAATTTGGCGCCAGTTATCTTTTTTAATGTTGCCACAATATGTTTGAAGTCTGTTATTCACCAATTGCCAATTATTTTCATTCAAAGTTTTGTGATTGGGTCTTTCTGGTACTTCGAATCAGATAATTGTGATAAAAAACTGTCTATTTCGATGCTTATATAGAAAGTATAAGTCTCAGGGTTTTCGTAAAAATGCCAAAAAAGTTAAAAACCATCGCTGCCAACAGTTGGTAACATCTTCGATTAGTTATTTCGAAAGAGAGCGGGATAATAATGTCCCTTCGTTTTCCTTAATGGCTGTTAGAGAGCTGAATTGAATACAATGTACTAAATTATTTCTATAATCTAGAGTCAGATATTCATTTTTATCGCGTTGCAGCAGATATGAAGTCAAGTATGTATACTGTTAGTACGATTTCGCAAAGGATTGAATATAACGAAGCTCACAAATCACCAAGAGGCTTACAAATACTGCAGTACTGGATAAAGGTGTTATGTGTAACAATATTTATACTATGTAGGAACGCAGTAAATATTTGCAGTTTATAAATATGGGAAAATCGGGATTGTTCAAAATATATGATTTGAGCCTTCGGTAGGGCATATAACTAACTTCATGTCCGCTATTGGAAAACCAGGAAAGAACTTTTTCATGGATGAGCTTCCATATTTCAATGAACGATATACACGTACCTATCAAAAAAGGAGGTTTGTGAAAATTTTCGATTTACCTTCTTTCATATTGAACACGTCACTTTTATTTATATCAAAAATTCCATAATTTTATAACAAACTGGCTACAGTGTACTTCGAAATTTAACCACGCTCATGATGATATGCAACAGTTTTTAGATTGTATCAGCTATATTGAGGGGACAAGTGAGTCATGTCTGCCTAGAAATTGAAATTCAGGATCAATGCTGAATGGAAATTAGAAAGAGTTGAAAAAAATTCACCTTCATTCTCTAAACATCTTCAGGTTAATCTGTTTCTACATATGCCTCGTCATCCGATTCACAACTGTCACAACCGAATAATTTCCAGATGTTCGTACTATCTACGCATGCTAAGGTTTTGTTGCTCTTGGATAGGGATGTGGATCCTACAAAGTGTTAGTTGTACGAAGCGAAAGAGCTTGGAGTTAGAATTGGACCTTTACCAAGATTCAGGCAAAAAATTTGATGAAGATAGTGATGAAGCAGTGAATAGCAGAAGCATACAGTGAATAGCATACAGTGAGAAACCCTGGTTTTGGAATTGATGCGGCATTGTTAAGGATTATCTGGCGACATTTTCATGTCATTTATTGCAGCCAAACAACGTCAATTTGATTTGATGTTGATTGATTTTTTTTCTGAAAGATATGCCCCACTTCCAGCAGACTTTGAGTTCTCTCATTGTTCATCGAAGTTTTCATTAGATTCGTTATTTATAGTTTACTCTATTTTTCATTCAGTGGTGCTAATATACAAAGTATAGCACTGACACAAATGGACTAGGAACATAGTACAATGATATTAACCTAACCCAATAAAATCTAAAGGTAACACACACTTAAAGAATCAACAAGTTAAAATCTATTGATATCAATGTCAAACATATTATTTTTTATAGCTAGTTTCAGCTTGTGCTTGAACACAGATCCAGATAAGAGAAAGTAATCGGGTGGCAGATTATTCACAATATACGTGATTATGAAGGAATAACTAGCCTGAAAAAATTCTATTCTGTGAGTAGGAATAGTAAGTCCATTGGCAACGTTTCTTCATAGTCGATTATGAGTTTCCTGCTTCCATTGTAACGTTTCAAAGAGGTATCCAGGCAAACCAATCTTCAAAACCTTATGAATAAAGCATGCAAAATGCGAGAATCGGATTTCTTTCAGCTGAAGCATATTCAGCTCCAAGAAGTGTGGCGATATATGATCGAAACATCGACGTTTGTAATAAAACGAATGCAGCAATTTTTCATCCTTTGTAAGCGATTTCGATTTTCGTTATTTAAACAAGGACCGTAAATTATATCACAATAAGAGCACTGAGATAGAACCATTGAATTGACTAGCATTTTTTTGGTTTTACTATCTTGAAATGTTTTATTAGGATAGAGTTCTTTCAGTCTCAAATACATTTTTCTATTTACTGAGCTGACATGTTGGGTGAATTTCAATGTGTTATCAAAAATCAGTCCAAGGCATTTCAGACTATTGGAGGTGTGTACAACTTCTGTTCCAATGTGAACTGGAAAGTCTTCAAGATTATAAAGCATAATGGAAACGTGTTTGAAATTTGTTTCATTTTGAAGAGTTGACGATTTGCCCTTCAATTCGAAGTAAAGTTTTGTTGTCATATATCCCCACGTTTGAATATTATTCTCACAAAAACTTGTATTTCGATATATAGAATACCAATGAGGAAGTAAAACGCAGCGCTTTTTCCTAGTTCAGAAGTCCTCGCCTTTCAAATTTGGAAAGACAGGCATATTTTACATTTTCTGCATGAAAAAAACAAAGAAGCACCCGTTACTCATCATCTTCATACATTGCTGCACTTGCTGCGAACTATTCTTTCCACAAATATTTCCATTTCCCTTGGAGAGACTCCGTTTTGAAATTTATTTTTGACGTTTAGTTGGGGAATTGGAATTGCATAGTCAACCGATAAACTATTGACAAACTATATACTCTATTTGATTCTAGCAGTAAACAAAATAAGCAAAATCCAATGTCATATTTATGAAAAATACAATTAAATGAAAGGAACACAATTATGGGGAATTTGGCCGGTATTCTAAACAAATAATATAGGCTGTCGATCGGTAAAGCGTCCAAAAGTAAAAGTATAGCCAGCCGACTGGAAGGCTGTTCATACATTTCATAGGAAATTTGTAACTCTTTTCGTTGCAAACGCCATCTGAACTGATTCAATGAGAGAGGCCCTGATTTTTATTATTATAGTAGGCATGAGTCGCCAATTTTAGCCCAAACTTCTATACTTAGGTATAAGTTCCGAAACCAGGGTTTCAAGGCATCTTAGCTGTAGCGAAATATTAGATGAGATTTGTAAGAGCTGTGATGGGTGATAGCAGTTAGGAAAAGCGAAATGCTAATATACTTACTTCTACTGAGTTGTGCAAAGCTGATTGATCTATCGCTTATCTGATTATCACTCGGCCTGATGTCGAGACAAGGCTTATTTCCTATTCCCATCGATGACATTTCTGCCATTCTCACAGCTGTAAATAAACAAGAATACAAGAGATTTTTGTCCAGCTATACAGATGTGGAAAACAAATATCAGTTCATGGAATTTTAAATGCAAAGTTGAGCCAGCAAGAACTCAGCTTAAAATTATAGTGTGGTTGATACTGTATTATTATATGGAGTAAAAACTACATTAGATTTTGAATAGATTAAAAATTGGTTTGATTATAACATATAGTAAATTTTGAAAAAACAAAACATATCCAATTCTCATTTTATAATATTTTCCTACCAGACTTAGGACCACTAATACTTCATGATAATACTAGCATTGAAAAAGCTGATAGTATCAAGTACTTAGGGGTTATGATTGACAAGTTTATTATCAAAATTCAAGTATCTCAAGACATTTATAAGCGTGAAAACCCTTAACATTTTTTTATATAAAAAGTCCTGAATATACATATACTAAC
This sequence comes from Zygogramma bicolorata, assembly GCA_032362365.1. Lineage (NCBI taxonomy): Eukaryota > Metazoa > Arthropoda > Insecta > Coleoptera > Chrysomelidae > Zygogramma > Zygogramma bicolorata. The sequence continues at coordinate 24,453 of JAVJAQ010000663.1, forward strand.
CTCTATTTCTGATGGCTTGTCTCCAAAGAAGCTGAGACAATTCCTCGGCCCAAATCTTCTTCACTTCTTCGGTCATCGATTGAAGAGTGAAAGTGTCGTTGGGTTTCCGTTTTCGGAACCATATTTCGAATTTGGTGGGACTATCACCGATTTTCGCGGTCAGGCCGATGTCGGTCATTTTAATACTGTTCTTGTAGATGTACAAATCGAGATTCTGGAAGGAAAGTCAAGAATCATTATTGTATTATTGATTTAGCTAGGCACTGAAAATTAGGCATTTTCTATTCGAGTTTTCAACACGTGTTCTATGAAACTATCTTGGGTCATGAAACATCTATCGCTTTGCTAAAAGTATAATTGATATTTATGACTGAAATTGATTATGTGGTCTACTTAATTGTATGAAATGAATATAATATCGGATATTGAATTGAACATAGACTCACCTTTCGGTCTGGAAACCTTCTAGCTTTGCTGAACAGAATCAAATCTTCGAAGAGGAAAACTTGTCGTAGAGATTTCTTTCCGCTACGCCCTTCCCATACGAGGAATTCGTTTTGCCTCAGTAGTCGCCCTTGTTCTTTGAGATTCACCTGTACGGAAAAAAATGTAATACTAGGGTATTGAAAATGGAACTCTTCTAAGTTTTCCAATTCGGGGAATGAAAATTTCGGTTTGACGTTCGTCTCACCGGCAGAAACTGCTCAGCATATTTTCAAATGTACTCAGTGTTTCTTAGTCTACGGAATATGATATTCCAATGTTAACTATTCTTATAGTATAAACGAATGAGTGAATGGTGCGCATAGATGTTGTTGTGGTTTTGGATATACTCATATTTGGATACCAGAAAAACACGAAATAGGGCTCGCATAGGACACTGCAAGGTAGACAGAGGGCCAATCGTTGTTGTCCATGTTCAACGTTGCCATAGCTCCTCCCAGACGAAAACGAAATTTTGTGAAATTTTCTGAGATTCACAATCACAACACACGTAACAAAGATAATTTCTTGATGTCATCGTTCAATTACGAAGTGAATCGAAAAGGACCCTTATACATGGGAATAAAAATAATGAACTGTCAAAAAACTATCCAGAATATTTCCATCGTATGTTAAAAATCCCATATGAAGCGGGACATTTTCGATCAATTACAGCGATAAATTCCCGGCGGGACATTTTCGGGCTGGTAAATACCCGGTAGGTATCGAAAAATACCCGCTCGGTCCGTGTATCTATAGTATCGATTGTTAAGATGTACATTTGTCATCTTGACAGGCATAAATACTGAATTTTAAAAGTCGTTGTTTCCACTCCGGAAATATTCTACCGAATTACACTCGTGCATCAAAATGAACCTGATAATTTTTCATTCAAGCATGTTGTCAGTAAAAAAACTGCATTCGGTTATTTTCATATTTTGCTAAAAGAGCCCTCCTCCTTCGGAGTCGGGTTCTTTCGACAAAATATGAAAATAAACTCATGCAGTTTTAAGACAACATGCTGTCATGGAAAATTATTGGTAATTTTGAAGCACTTGTGTGATTACTCCCGAAAATTTCTTCAAACCAAAGAATACTATGCCCTCACCGAGTTTTTCGATTACTCATTCCAATAGTTCATATTTTCAAGGAAAAACCTGCTAGGTACCTACTCTAAAATAATATCCTACATGATTTAATATCATATTATTGAAAACCATCGTATCTTTTTCACATGCTCTTTCGAGCGGAACTTGTCATTTTCAATTTAAATAGGTATTTTTATGAGTTCATGAAGTTCCTTTTCGAATACAGAAGCATATATCACATATTGAGAGGGATCTACTGACTCTTTCAAAGTACCTAGAGCTTTTTGAGATAGAACTAGGGCGGTCAATAATGAATATTTATCCGGTATACTCATTATATATAGAGATAAACTGGAATCTCGTGCTCTGAAGCACATAGTTTGCTAGCTTGTTCAGTTTTATACCATTCAATTTCTCAACGAGAAGACTTTGTCGGTCTTACTTCATTTTTTGTGCTTATACTTTTTTTGAATTTTACCAATTTAATGTTTGATTTCAGAATATTAATTTGTTTTATCTACACCCGTACTCTAATAATACACTTATATGCCTGAAACCCGTTTTATAATGAAATCCATTACGATACAGATTTTCAACCAATAGAAACCCATTATTTTTCAATCAAGCATGATGTGCATGTTCTGCATTTGACGTTTGTCAAGTCAAAATCGGTATAGGTATTGACTTTTTGAGGAATATAGCCAAATTTCGATAATCATAACAAAATGTCTGATACCACAGCTATATGGGAGAATCAACTTCGACACCTTCACCGTCAGAAATACAGTTGGAATGGTTAAATTTTTCATTTGACAAATGCATGATTTATTTCTTTATTTTTCAATCAAATTATCTGAGCTCCCCGTAGGCGAGCGGTCTGAGGCGCTGAGATTAAAAATAGCTTGTTCAACTAGTTGGAAGAGACGTGGGTTCGATTCCGAGTAATTCTTTTTTCTTTTAATTTTTGATCTTCTCTTCATTTCTCATCGTTTCATTTTTCGAAGTAATACTTTATTAATTACAATTCTGTAGAATTTTCGTAGAAATTATTGTGTGCAATACAAATATAAATATAATATTTGTAGTTCTTCACTATTTATCGGTTGTGGATGAAATAGCGTATGCAATTCTCATGTAATGATCGTTGCATAATATACTATTATTGAACACTTTTTCTCTTATATGTTCTTAGCTATTTTTGTTCAGATTCTATTTATATGATATAGTGCTTCAAATTATAAGTGGGTTTCATTTCCAAAGAGCCGCTCTATTTCAGAATACTAGAGAGCATAGAATCCTAAATTTATTCATTAAAGACCTCCTCATCGTGAAGGAGGCTCAACATCCAAAATATGACGTGGAGAAATCCACGTCTGGTGACAGCAGCTGCCTTCTAATACAAAATCATTAGTCTAAAACCTATCTTCACATGTGTTCACGGAGGAACTGAAATCTATTTTGACTTGCTTTCGGGGAGAAGAAATTCATATAATGAGAAGTGAAAATGTTGGGAGGTTCCCAACATCTACATGACATCGTACAGTCAACTAATATCAAAAACAATAGGGCCTTCGGCAACTATTGCGAAAAATACATCTAACATGCTACAGAAATGTCTCGGAAATCACCCAAAGAAACGGTATGTTTCAAAGGCGAATGAATTAATGGATCTTCATTATGTCGTGAACCACTTACGTCGCATTCTCTGATAGAGTCCATCGCAAGCAAATCATTTCCGTGACGTAGCTGGAACCTGACCATTTCCTCTGCTTGCTTGAGATCTTCCACTTCTTGGATGCTTCGTTCGGAAGAGTCCATGATGGAAATCGCCTTCATCATTTGCTGGAGGAGCAGAGCATATTTCCCCATCCTCTGGACCGGCTTCAATAGGTAACTGGCTAGGTCCATCTTGTCTCCGAGTTCTATTTGCTTGCTCTAGAAATTATAATGAAAATACAGCTCAGCAGAAAGGGTTGCACAAGTCTCTTTCAGTTTAGTGACAAATTGTTTTCTTACCTTGAAGAAGAGCGACCCATATTCTGACATGAGCGAATCCGACTTTGGTTTGTTCTTGTTGTACAGGGCGTACAAATAAAATCTCTTGTCGTACTTGAGGAATATTTGGCCCACTTGCAGCGGGTTACTGATGCATTCTTGCAGCTCCTCCAGGAAATGCTGGCTGTGGAATTCGTATATTTTCTCGACATTTCCGAAAACGGTGTTTCTCTGGCCTCGCAGAGCCTGGGGAATGTCTTCTCTTTGCAACTCCGGGATGTAGTTGACTATGATGTAGTCGAGGGATTTGACGTAGTCACGTTCGGTATCCACCATTTCTTTTATTATATACGTCAGGGTTCTGAGAAATGAAGAAAAAAATTAAGAAAAAATATCACAGCTTCCTTTACGATTCTCACAAATAAGGGGTTTACGAAACCGCGACAAGTTATTCGCTATACAATAGCTTTCTCAGGCAGGATAAATGAATTACTAGCCTTTAATTAGCTATTTCAATCCCCGTAGGTCAGACGATCCCTGCAGTGAAAGGTCCGACGTTCTCTGTAACTAAGGTTCTGTTGAAGACGAATTTTTAGTATTCGAATATTGTATTTATTTTTTTCTAATTTGAACATCCTATATTGGAAAAACAAAAAAATTGATGAGTTTTCATTCATATAAATAATTTTGAATTGAGAATTGTCAAGTGAGAAATAAACCGAAGTTGTTTGAATTCGCGTTTAATTTGGCAATTTTGAACTTAACATTGGTCCTTCAAGCCGGATTTTTTATCCACTCTTCGTCCGATTGCAACAGTCATAGGGCCGAAAAAATCAATTCCAACGAAAATAAATGGAAATGTAAATGCTACCAAACGTTCTGATGGTAACAGGTTCGATATTCAATTCGAAAATCATTGGTCCTAGTTATATTTTAGCTAGAATAAGCAATTAGAAGGAAAATGGTCAACATCATTCAATAAATATTCTGAATTTTTAATAATTTCCAAACTTTCAAGGAGGTTGAGTTTCCAACCTTTCTGCTCAAAACGCTGTATTTTGAAATCATGGTTGAACTCATGGCCTTCTATAAAGAGATGGTAAGCACAATCAGAATTTGTTTTTCCGATTTGAAAACTATTTCTATGTTATCGTATCCGTGTGTTGAATGATCTTCCGGTTTGACCTATATAGTACAGAGAATGTAAAAACCGCAGCTGGAAAAGCTCTGCTATATCACTCACGAAAAGAAATCCAAGGTGTCATTCTATGCTCAAGCGCACTTTGAACATAATTGAGAACATTGCTTTTCAGCGATATTTTTCAAGCAATGAAAACAATTTTCATTAACGGTGAAGATAATATATTTTTTTCATTGTAGAAAAGGTGTGTTAGATACGCATCCATAGCAACAATAATTGTTTACCTTTTTCTGAGAGTTGTAGGAAAAATAGGTTTTGACATTGAAAAAAGAATATAATAATTTGTACTAACTTTTGTGTCTTTGGGTCCATATTATTATACAAGGCATCGGAAGGCAGATCCAGTGTAGAATCGTGACAATACAAATGGCTATTGGCTGATACTGGAGGCACTTTTCTTCTTTCTTCTATGAAATGGTCGTCTTCAATATCTTCGCTACTACAGAACGAAAACAAAATTATTTTCCATCGTCAGCTATGTCAAAAAAAAATCTACTATTACTCGGCCATTAGTTTGAAGGTTTTCTCTTCCAAGTGTCCTTGGTAACATTTTATAGGTGTTGCAGTCATTTGGGATGTAAAAAATGGAAAATGCAAAACGTTACAGCAATTTCGTCCATTAAGGACATTATCAAACGAATACTAAAATGTCAAATCATTTTTACACAGTCTGAAGGACCACTTATGTTCCATAAACCGTTTTGTAAAATTTCTGAAAAACTGTCCCGAATAATCGGGGAAAAGAAATTGCGATTTCTGTGAACAATGCCGGGACATAATAAAATATTGAAACTTGTCACCTCACGGATTCTCACAAGTAAAAAACCGTTACCTTTTCATAAACCCGTCACTGCCCTCCTCAATCACGCTATCCTGCTGGTTCTCCGTGTGGTCCTGATTGGACCCCGTACTGGAACTCCCCGCACTACACGAATGACACCCCTCCCTATAGTACTGGCACGAACAAGTCCTCTGCAGCTTCCGCTTGTTGTACACGATTTCATCCCCCACCGAATTGTCCGCCGTGGACACGCCACTGTCGCACCTGTTGCAGTCCAGATCCACCTTCTCCAGGAGATTCTCCACGCTCTCCCTCTCCTCCTTGATGCCCCCCAGGGTACCGCTATTCTTCTTCTCCAAGGCGTCCTTGCTGGAGGGGCAGGTGCAACTCTGCAGAGTCTGGATGTACTTTTTTTTGAGTCTGTACGAAACCGTGTTTTCAGTGTCGCTCTCGCAGCAGTTGCACATCTCCCCTGCAGCGTGGTGGTTGCAATGATAGATGAAGGCCAAGGAGCTGACGGATCGCCTACGGATCTGGGCGTTGGGGGGTTTCACGGGGGTGCTGCAGGCGCTTATTTCCGCAGGGGAGTAGGGTGGGTTTTTGTCGTCTTTGTCGGGAGGTTCGTCGGAGTCTGCGCAGGTTTCGTTCTTCTTGACGCTCTGAAATGAAATTCGGATGTTGAACTAAGTAGTTGTGAACAGTTTTTTTGTATACAGATTTACACGAGACGGGAAGCCCTGTAATTTTCAAAAAACACTGCGTGAATCAATGGACTGAAGATAGGAATTAACATTAATTTTGAATTTTTCCAAGGTACAGCTGTTCTATCGAAAAAAGATCCCTGAGAAAGAGAGGTTCGACAGGTCTCCAAGCTAACAACGAAGGGTTGGGACTCGTCGGGTCATCCGTGTTGAAGGATTCAGTTCTGGCGCTCATCGAACATCTGCATTCATTGAGATGATATCAGACGATACTCCATCAACAACCACATACAGAGACCTATCAGATAAAAACCCTTCAACAAGGCACACAAATGAGGAGGTAAACCGTAAGGACGGCAGTCAAGAAATGATAACCCGATGCCAAACTCGATCAAACACTTTTGAAATGAAGAGTGCAATAGCTAATGTTTCCGATAGAATGCTGCCATATATGTGAAACATACGCCAATATATCACTGGTTGATCTTTGATGGTGAAACCCACATTATCGATGATTAATTATCCTGATTTCTTCAGATATTTGGTAAGCTTCATATTATTTGCTTTTTCCATTACATTGAAAATGATAGAAAGTAATGCAATAATTGGTCGATAATAACAAGGTCTATTGGAAGATGAGAGTTGTTGGATCTTGGCGATGTTTTTTGATGTAAATCGGAAGGAAGATGGGACCATTAACTGACCCTTGTGGAATACAGGAAACTGATGTTTTACGTTTTGTATCTTTATACTAAGAGATTTTTGTTGTGTTCAGTGAAGAAATGAGAAGTAGAATAAAATTTCTGGTGGTTATCAGCCTGAGATAAGTGTTTCACTGGCACGTTTCAAGATGTTTGAGAATTAGGTACAAATTTACCTGACAGAGCTGGAGCAACTTCTCGTTCCCGGACTTCTTAGCCAACTTGACGAACTCCTCCTGTTCCTTGCAGTCGTCCTCCAGGATGTCGTGACAGGATTCGAGCAGCAGGAAGCACCGGGAACTGTCCTCGATCCTTTCCCTAGTATCCTCCAGCTTTTCTCTGAAGGCCTTCATCTGGATGTGCAGGCTTTCGGAGAGTTGGCGGAGGTGCTGCCCCTTGTCGTCGTTGATGTTCTTGCATTCTTCGTAGAGGTCGTTGGATTTTTCGATTTGCCGCTAAAAAATTCAGAAGTTCAATTGTTTACTGAGACAAGCTCAGATCAATTAATAAGCCGTATTGATTTGAGGAGACAAGTCAATCTGTATGTTATATTGAAAACACCAGTTTTTTCGTCTTCTGCTTGGTTCTCACAACCCAACTTGGAAAGTTCATAACATTTGGGTGGATTTAAAAAGTCTCAGTTGGAATTTATTGAACTTTTTACTATTTGTAATGGCTAAAGCTCTACGCGGAAGGAGTTTCAAATTGATATTTGCCTTATAACAGTCGTTGGCTGAATAATTCCTGTGTTATATTAAGAATATAAGTCAAGCTTTTTAAATCGAATTGAAATCCAATTCAATACCCTCTTCGGATGGACTGAAATCTTTCATTTCTCGTATGAATATTGCACGAATTGTTAGAAGATTATTGAAGAGCTTTTGTTAAATTTGTCTAAGCTGACATTTTTCACTTATAATTACACGAGAGCTTCTTTTTGTCGAAGTAAACTTGACATTTCGATGAGAATTTTGTTGCCTGGCAACACAACGAAAAAAACTGCCTCTGAACAAAATTACGAGTCCGCGTTGGACGAGTAATTTTCTCTGGCAGTTTTTTGAGTTAATTTGCCGGAAGGAAACTAAACTCGAAGCATAAATGTTTAGTTTTCTTCGACGAAAAAAAGCTAGAGTGTAATTCGGTACGACAATTTAATGAATACAGTTTATTCAATTCAACGGAAAAGTACAATTGTTAAAAACACAATTCTTATACATCATTTTCACAGATCAGATATCTTTTGACAACGCTATAGTGTAGCCGCTGAAAAGATAGAATGATCTCGTGAACGGCACGCACTCTTTGAATGTTCCTCTCCCCAATGTTACAAGTCCGATTTACACCACTCAACAAAAACACACACACAAAAACGTAACACACGTAAATACAAAGCACAAATGAGTACAGTACAGTGTAAACAGTTCTTCATTTATTTCAGTTTAGAAGGCGTGGCTACGCCGCGCAGGCTATATTTAGATGCAGGTATCCACTGATCACGCGTCCTTGAATTCTATCTTTTGAACAGCCCGACAATAGGGAAGAATATCGACCGATGAGGGCGCTGGTGGTGGTTAAACTAGATCCACCATCTTGAAATAGTTACCTTGTTTACATTTGTGAAATAACGCGCCAAACTGAAATCCAGTCATCAGTTGCCCTCGCTAGACAAGATTTTGGTGTTTTTTTTGCTATATTTTCATTGTACGAAATTTTTCTCGTGAAGAGGTTAATATAACTGTGTTCATGATGCTTTGAATAGCCGCACAATACCATTCATTGGAGGTGAACATAGATGCATTGTGTTTTACAATCTAATGATATTTGTTCCAGGACATTTTTAAGTTTTAGTGTAGTGTTATTGAACCAAAGGGGCTTTTATTACATGGATGATGAAATGCGCCATAACTTCTCTTGAAATGCAAGTAACACACTGAAGCCGCTCTAGGTGGTGATTTATGCAGTTTCAGTTTAATTTTCCAAGCCTTGTACCTGTCTATTTTCTCTTTCAATCCACTTTCCGTAATATTTCCCACCAAAGATTATTTCTCTTTCGAAACGTGTGGAAAGACAACTTTGTATTTCGGTTCCTAGAGTTTGCGGCTACTTGGCACCAAACACTTTATACGGCTCACTGAGCAATCTGCATCCATGATTGTTTGATATTATCAATCAAAAAAAACACAACTTCAGATGAGATTTCCTAAATAAACACCAAAGAACTCAATAAATTCACACACATAAAATGGAAGCCGTTTGTTTGTGAAATTATAGCAGTGCGTTATATTTCCGCCAGACGTCACATAAAATTATGAACTTCCCAATTGGGAAGTTCATAATTTTATGAGTTCTTTGGTGTTGATTCAGGAAATCTCATCTGAAGTTGTAATTTTTTTTGATTAATAATAATAAACAATCATGGATGCAGATCGCTCAGTGAGCCGTATAAAGTGTTTGGTGCCAAGTTGCCGCAACTCTAGGAACCGAAATACAGACACATTTCCAAAGAGAAATACATCTTTGGTGGGAAACATTACGGAAAGTGGATTGAAAGAGAAAATATACAGGTACAAGGCTTGAAAAATTAAACTGAAACTGCATAAATCACCACCTAGAGCGGCTCAGTGTGTACTTGCATTTCAAGAGAGATGATTTCTTGTTACCTGGTGAGTTTGTTTGTCTATTTTTTGGCGAAGTTATGGCGCATTTCATCATCCATGTAATAAAAGCCTCTTTGGTTCACTAACACTACACTAAAACTAAAAAATGTCCTGGAACAAATATCATTAGATTTTGAAACACAATGCACTATGTTCACCTCCAGTGAATAGTATTGGGCGGCTATTCAAAGCATCATGAACATATATACCTTCACGAGAAAAATTTCGTACAATGAAAATATAGCAAAAAAACACCAAAATCTTGTCTAGCGAGGGCAACTGATGACTGGATTTCAGTTTGGCGCGTTATTTCACAAATGTAAACAAGGTAACTATTTCAAAATGGTGGATATAGTTTAACCACCACCAGCGCCCTCATCGGTCGATATTCTTCCCTATAGTGAAAAATTGACAAAGACGCCGTCAAAGATTTGTTCACAATTCTGGTTGTCATACTTTCAAGAGTTAGGTTCCGTTTTGTCGCTGAAAAACTTAGGGCAAAGTTTTTTCGCTGTCATAATGACAAAATCACGGCGGCTTATGGGATATTTTATACATGAGTTGAATTGTCGGGTTTACCACAATCTATTGCTGATAGAATGAAACGTGTTTCATTTCAAGTGAGATTTCTGATTTTAACAGGAACTGGCAGGATTTTTGGTCAATATGATGTACACCGGCTTTTATTCGCAGTATGTCAGCAACCAGCAGTGAATTCATTTTTACGTCAAAATGTGTGAATGAAAATGAACAATAAGGATAGGCAACATAACGATTTCTTCCGAGTCTTCAGGAAAATTGATGATTAGAATAAACATCAGACTGGAACTCAGTTATACCAGGTAACATTTCACTGATGTACACACATACGTAAAGATTTTTATACACATTATACATTTTTTATTGTCAGAAATGTCAAGTGCGGTAGTGATATATTATTATTATTAATTATTATTTTGCGGACTGTGTTAGGGCTGCTAAATATTTTTTTTAGTACGGATAACTGAAATAGGACTAACTAACAGGAAATATACAGCCGGCTGTCGCTATAAAAAAGTAACAATAATTCGAGAGGAGAATTTCAATTGTCATTCAAGACAGGAAATCACTGACTGTGATATCTGATCGCATAAAAAATCCTCCAAGAAATGGCACAGCTATCTTCGATCTACAAACATGTTCTCTCTAACCAAACAGCAATAATCAAATATTGATTGTTCACATACATTTCACTTCCTGATATTATTATGTTTGATAAATCACTTCCCAAAGCGGGATCGGGCAATTTTGTTCACGACACTTCTACGAGATATAGAGAGAGTCACGATTGCGATGGCTAGTTAAAAAAAATATACACCTGTAGCTGCCGGTTCGGTTTATGAAAGCGACAGTAATATATGCGAGTAATTATCATTATCATAATCATAATGGGAAGTTCATTAAACGCAACGGTGCATTCCAGTATGGGAAGTCCTTCAGAGGCCTGGCAAATTGATGAGAGATATGCGAAAAAACTGTATCGGTAACGAGTTGTATGAAAATTCATGAGGATGATACAAAAAAGTAGCGTGTTGAAAGAATTTCTGCGCCTGAGAGAATTCCCACATGCAAGGACAGGATTCTTTTCATAAACAATATTTTCACGTTTTTTCTCGTTTCATTGAAAAACAATTTCAAAGATAGGTAACTCATTTGTGAATATTTCATTGAAATATTTTTTGGATGCAATGGTGCTTCTAGAAAGGAGGAAACGAACCCTATTCACTTCAAGATATTGTGGAATGAAAATATTATAAAGATACTATGCCAAATATTGAATAATAATAATAATATCGATTTATTTCCCAAGAAACATATAATTGCTTATTGTAGGGAAAATTAAACTGATGACATACAAGAAAAGTGGAGCAGAAATAGAATACAAAAAATGAGTAATTAAATAAGATCTTCATATGGCAATAAAAAGAAAAAAATTGTGATGATAAATGTTTTTTTTAAATTATTTTTGAAACGAAATTTTCCATATTCCAATAAATTCGGTAGACCATTGTATAATTTTATTCCATTGTGATTAACAGATTGCTGTCCTATTATTGTTATGATTTTCATCAATGCCAAATTTTCTGAAAACCTTGTTGAGTGATTGTGAGTGACTGAAGATTCCGAAGACGCTTTTATCTCAATTCGTTGCCACCAAGATGAATAAAAACCCTGGTGTGTTGACTTATATTTTCTCGACTTTTCGCTATCTTGATTTTGATCAATTTTAACTGAAGAGATGCCTTCGAGAGTTTGCCAGCAGAGGCGCATCTTACGTGATTTTAATTTAATCTGTGATGACATGATATCCGTCTGCTCGACGGCCATTCGATTATTTATAGATTTATAGGTTGTTTATTTCATGGTCTCATGTTTTGCACGCAATTTCTTGCTTTCCCGCGAAATGCTAGAAATTATGTAGTCATCACATTTTGACTGATCATTAGGTATTCCTTTTGCTTTCAATTTGATGAAAAATAAATCAAAAACTCAGTGATTGTGATGTGACTTTAAATCTTCCGAAACAATAATTGTGAGTGAAACTGGAAAGTATTGATATCTTTCTACTTTCTGAGGAACCGAAGATGTGTAAGTACTTTTTTCTTCATAGCGTTAAAAAATGCAATTTTATTGTGATTACGAGCCGAAGACATGAGGGATAAGTAATACCTACATCTACATGTTACACGAGCGTATTATTTTGAGCTTTGTAGATCGGTTCATAATAAATCAAATTATCACTATAAAATCAAACAAATACAAGAACAGTAACTATAAACACTTAAAAAGAATATAAACAAGAAAAACGTGAAAAGATACAAGAACTAGGTACAAGATTTTGAATATTAAAGGAACATTCAAATTTGAATCGAACTGTCAAACATTTCAAAAAATTAATAGATTTTTATTAGACGAACTTGACCTTACGTATACTGATAATTCTATTGGTGAACGAAAGATCCCGCAAGAGTTTATCCAATGAGACCGCCGGTATCGAAAATCACTCGTAAGCTGCCGCCTCAATGAAAATGTACCCTTAGAAAATCGCATTTGTATCACCACCTCAGCACCACCTACCGTCGAAAAATGTAAATTTACTCTTCGAGTTCTCAGGTCGAGAGGAATTGGCTAAACAAAAGCATATCGGTCAACGCACCAGGGTTTTTATTCATCTTGGTTGCCACGAACACACACCCCAACCACCTGTAGTGCGTAGTGTGATGAAGGGAACTCACCCAAGCGTTGAAGAAGAACTTCTCGAAGTCGTTGGCGACTTCTTTGGCTGCGGCAGCATCTCCGCAGGACCGTAACAGCAGCGACAAACTGCCGAGAGTTGTTTCACCGACGTTCTTCGTCCATGAGAGGAGCTGCAATGAAAAAAACAATGTCTCATTGAAATAATTTCTCATGGCGGAGACTGTCTAATTAGAGTCAGTTGAGGTGTTATTTAGAAGAGTATTTCCGTAGGAAGATGTTCGCGAGTCTGGGTTTGTTTCCGATCTCAGTACGAGATCTCGACAATAATAATAAGATAGTAGTAGTAATGATTTGATGATGATGCAATATCATACAACTAATGGACGTTAGTAGCTTGAATGTAATCAACTCTGTTGAGAGAGGCTTCAAGTTGTGATCAATATTTATTAGATAAATCTTTATGTTATGCTCTTGTGACAGATTTTCGGTGAAGCCAATCTCACCTCAAAAGCAAATTCAAATCAATAGTATGAATTTCAAGATAGTGTGAATGAACTGTTCGTTGATATTTCATATTAAAATTTGATATGACTTTCAGGAAACAGTGATAACAGATACCGAAATTTAATGGTAAGCAGAAATTTATCTTCAGTGATTGAATAATTATTTATTTTTTTGTACTAAGTCGAATTTTCCACATTTCGGTAAAATAACCATGGCAACCAAGCATTATCCCATAGGCATTACAAATAATGGACAATGAACTGGCCTTTATGACAGTTTTCCATATAACACGATGTAGAATACATTAGGGAGAGAAAGGATATGCATATTAAAGTGATATTGTCAAGGACAGAATGATAATTCTATACTTATACTATATTTTTCTTAACTTCTCTTTATCTGCTATATTGGGGAATTCGCTTAGAAGTATTCTTTCTTGCTCACCCCGCAGTCCTCTCTCTTAAGGCCAGTCCATTAGATATAATGTCTATGCATTATCCTGATAAATAGACCATTTTTTTTATAAAATCTATATATAAAAAAAAAACGTGTTAGTTATCAATCAATAAATCAAATATGCTTTTTTGTCTTAGGAATCCTTATTGACAAAGCTTCTGCAACTTTATAGAGTCGAAGTGTTAAAATATAATATTAAAATTATGAAATACAATGAACCATCACTATTTAGTTAAAAACATATCTACATAAACGAATACACATAAATAAGACAAATAATGAAACCATTGTAGATAATCAATGAATAAATAAACCATCACAAATAAGTGAGCATCGAAAATACCAAGTTAAAATGCATCATTGTAATATTCCCTTGAGTCATAGTAGGCTTTTTGCAGAAGTACTCCAACTGATTTTCTGAATTTTTTAAAATTTGTTATTGCCCTATAGCACATTGAAGGGTGGTTGTATATTTTCTTGCTCTCATATATCAAAAAAAATTTGGTAATTTCTGATTTTGGGATTGGCAAGGGTATATTCCTACTTCCTTTTGTATCGTAACGTCTGTCATTATTTGCGCCTGAATTATAATATTTTTTGTGTATTAGGCACACGGTTTTTAAAAGGAACGAACAAGGTACAGTTAGTATTTTTTTACACCATTTAACCATTTGAGGCTCAAGAACGGCTCAACCGATTTTGCTGAATATTTCCGTCATATATAAAATGTCCCATAAGACAATGCAATTATCGAAAACTTACAGCGGTAATTGCATTGTATCAAGTCACCATAACAACACATTTGAAAAACCGTATCGCTAGACGTCAGTAAAAAACACAAATAAATGTCAGAAAGACTTCAAAAATAGAAAAAACTTCTCGTTTTGGTGGGTGCTCCATACAATCTATAGAGGAAAGTATAAATGAACAAAAAATAACATTTCCTTGAGAATTTCTTTATTCGTGAAATATTCCAATGAATTACATTTGTTCGGGCTTATTGCTAAACCCTTTTGTATTTCACTTTCGCTTGGTATTTACTAGTAAAACTCGTTTTTATCTTTTCCGTTTTTTCATTGACTTTTTACTCAAAATTGTTATTTTTCATTACAACGTTTCTTAGTAACAACTTCAAAAGTGAAAGAATGGTAAAATCATAAAAACTGTATACAAAGTATCAAATAATAACTGAACAGCAGGAACATTCTCCCCCCGGTGAAGAGCCTACTCTTCATCCTCTATAACTGCTTCCACGTCGAGCTTGCATAATTTCGGAACAGGCTTCTTGTAGATGTTCTTCCGGGTTTTAACATCTGCTACGCGGACCTGTCCATCCGGACCAGGGTAAACTGCTACTACTTTACCCATCATCCAGTGGTTTCTCGATGAGTTTTCTTCCACAATGACTACAACATCGTCAAGTTTTATAGGTTTTTGATTATCTGTCCATTTTCTTCGTCGATTCAATGTAGATAAGTACTCCTTAATCCAGCGCTTCCAAAACGAATTCGTTAACATCTGTGTTTTTCGCCACTCTTTTCTCAGATTTCTGGTGGTATCAAAGTTACCTGGGGGCCCTTCCCTATGCGCATATCCAATAAGAAAGTGATTGGGGGTGAGTGCTTCCGGGTCTTTTGGATCCACAGAGACATGTGTTAGTGGTCTTGCATTCACTATACACTCTGCTTCAGTGAATAACGTAGCAAGTGTTTCTTCCTTTAACGACTGTCCATGAACCGCCACTCCCAATGACTTCTTGATGGAACCAATTAATCTTTCCCAGGCTCCTCCAAAATGCGGGCTTCCAGGAGGAATAAAATGAAAATCTATACCTCGAGTTGTTGTGAAGTTAGCAACTTTTACTTCATCTATCTCCTTTATGGCATTCCGTAATTCTGTAGCTGCTCCTCGGAAGTTTGTCCCATTATCGCATAGGATCTTCTCTGGGTTTCCTCGTCGGCAAATAAATCTTCGTATAGCCATTATAGCTGAATCTGTGCTCATTGAAGCAACTATTTCCAGATGGACAGCTCGAATGGCTAGACACGTGAACAATACACCCCACCTTTTTTCCCTTCGCCTTCCTATTGTCACAATGTAGGGCCCAAAACAATCCATACCTACATTGATGAATGGTCGAATACAGGGTGTTATACGTACTAATGGTAATTGTCCCATGATTGGTGTTTTTGGTTGGCTATGATCGTTTTTACACTTCTGACAATTTTTTCTCGTGTACTTTACTGCAGCTCGTCCGTCTATAATCCAGAACTTCTGCCGAATTTCGTTCAAAATTGTCTCCATTCCAACATGTCCAAATTTCTCATGGTAATATTGCAACAATAATTTAGTGTACTGATGTTTTGGACACAAAATTATTGGCTTTTTAGTACATAATTCTAAACAAGTTGATAAATTCAATCTTCCACCCAGAACTAAAATTTCATTTTCATCTAACTCGGGAGAAAGACCTTTTATTCGACTGTTTTTTCCCAATTTCTTCATTTTCTGCAAATTTTCGATATCGTCTCCAAAACTTTCTTTTTGTGCATTTCGTATCCATCTTCTTTCGGCTTCTTCGATTTCCCTTACTGTTAGATATTCTTCAACAGAGTCACTTGTTTCCTTCTTCCACAGATTTTTCAATCTTGTGACAAATCTGAGTGCCCATGCGGTTGCTCTGATTAACCTTAACCATTTCGAAAACCTTTTAATATCAGGTAAAACGGAGTCAGTTTCCAAAGTACATTTTCCTATAAATTCTTTCTTCAATTCCATTTCGTCAATGGCATCATCTGTCTCTTTGAAATTTTCAGGATTATTCAGTTCTCCTGGCCACATTTCTATTTGTTGTCTCAAAAAATCGGGACCATTTAGCCAAATCGTCGAAATTTCAGGATTCGTATTGAAATTTTGTCTAGTAGCTACATCCGCAATATTTAAATTCGTTGGGATCCAGCGCCAGTCGGAAATGTTAGACTTCTCTTGGATTTCTCCGATTCTATTTGCCACAAAGGGTTTGAATTTTCTACTCTCATTTTTAATCCAGTTTATCACGCATTTCGAATCGGACCAGAAATATGTTTTGTCTATACGAATTTCCAATTCATTTTTCAGTGCTTCTGCCAATCTTGAACCTAATACAGCTGCCTGGAGCTCTAACCTAGGTATAGAAAGAATTTTCAACGGAGCAACCCTTGTTTTTGCCATAACGAATGACGTATCTATCTGATTCGATACAATCACTCTTAGATATGCCACCGCTGAAAATGCCTTCTCACTAGAATCACAAAAAATGTGTAATTCTATGTCTTTCGCTGTTGGTATGAGATATGAGTAACACCGAGGGATCCTAATTTCAACAGTCTTCTGCAGGATTATGAGCCAATCTTTCCATATCTTGCTGAGATTCACAGGAATTTGGTCGTCCCAGCCAACTCCTGTCCTCCATAAATCCTGCAAAAGAATTTTAGCGCCGATGGTATGAAAGGACAAAAATCCTAAAGGATCGAATATACTCATGACAATTTTCAAAATATTCCTTTTGGTAATATTTCGTTTAGCGACATTTTCATCCAAATTCAATTTGAAACAAATCGTATCGTCTTCTGGATTCCACCAAACACCTAGTACTCTTTGTATCGTTAGTCCACTTTCGGATAGGCTCTTTTGGTCGCTCATCTCTCCAAAGAAACTTTTCTTCACTAATGAGGCATTCGTGATCCAGTTCACTAGTTCATATCCCGCCAACGACATCACTCGTTTCACTTCCATTGATGTGACCAATGCTTGTTCTTCTGTGTCGGTGGAGTCTAGATAATCATCAGCATACATTTTCTCCGTGATTGCTTTCAATATATTTGGTGATTGACTTTTCTCCTTGGCATTGAGGTTTTTGATGTATTGTGCACTAGCAGGAGAACACGTAGCGCCAAAAATCATCACCTGCATTTCATAAACTTCCGGATCCATAGTCGTATCAAAATTCCTCCATAATAGTCTCTGTGCACATCTATCCTCTTCGATAATCTTCACTTGATGAAACATCTCCCTGACATCTCCTGCAAATCCAAATTTTCTTTGTCGAAATCTGAGCAAAACAGCCACTAACGAGACAAGTAGATCCGGTCCAGGTAATAGATTGTCATTGAGACTCATTCCGTGTGACTTCGCTGCAGCGTCGAATACGATCCGAATTTTGCCAGGCTTGTTTGGATTCACGGTAGAGAAATGGGGTAGATACCACGTTCGCGGTGGTTCAATTGCGGATTCTGCAGGTGTTAATTTTTTCATATACCCTTTCTTGATGTAGCTGTCGAATTTTTCACAATAAGCCTTCTTCAGTTCTTCATTTTTCTGGCATTTCCTTTCAGTACATCTGAGCCTCTGTAGAGCTGTAGATTTACTCTCGGGCAGCTGGATATTTTTATTTTTCCAAATAAGCCCTGTCTCGAAATGATTTCCAATTCTACGAGTGGTATTCTCCATGACTTCGATGGCTTTCTTTTCCTCAAGAGTATGTGACAGCTTTATCGGTGATACGCCAAATGAGTCAAGAGAAAAAGATTGTTTTACCAAGTCATGCAGAACAGTATCGTCATTTTTATTACAGAAATGCACAGAATCAATTTTCATTTTTATTTCACCAATTGAACCATGAACAGACCATCCTAACCGGCATTTTGTGGCAATAAGAGACGACCTTTCATTTCCATAGTCTGTTCGAATCTGTCTAGGAATGATGAGGTCAATATTATTCTGACCTATCAACAACATAGGCCTCTCGTTAATATATTCGTCAATAGGAAGATTTTTCATATGAGAATACTTTTTCAAATCTTCACTACGGACAGATTGCATTGGCAATGAAAGGTTTTCTACGGTATATACACTATTCAAGATTGCAAGCTTTGAATCCCTTGTCCCTGAAATATTTACATCTAGGCGTTCTGAATTTTCAAATTTGGTAATATCCCCAGTCCATTTGATACAGAGTGGTTCTTTGATACCTTCAACCTCCAGCTTTTTAGCTAAGTCCTTCTCAATCAAGGTAACCGTGGATCCTTCATCACAAAGAGCTAGAGTCGTGATTGTCTTGTCTGGGCCATGCAATCGTACTGGGATCATCCTCAACAAGGTATTCATTTTTTCACGATGGGTTGTGAGGACTGATTCTTCTTCAGATTGTCTAGAAATATTATTTATATTAGCATTTTCAATTACATTTTCCTGATTTTCCTGAGATCTCCTCCCCCCAGAAAAATTTTCATTGTGTAAAAGTTTATGATGTTTCAATTTACACCCACCAACACCACATTCTCTCTTGAATTTGCAAACAGATTTCTGGTGATTTTTTCCAAGACAACAAAAACAAAGTTTCTTACCTTTGATGATGTTCCATCTGGTATCAACATCATCACTTTTTATTTTCGGACAGTTTGAAGGTCGATGTTCACCATTTTCGCAATACTTACAGGTGTGTGTATCTCTTATTGTGGTGGTGGCAAAAACATTGTTTGAAAATTTTTCTTTCTGGTAATGGGAAGGTTTTCTTACATCTTTCTGGTGTTCCTCATATTTTTTAACTTCCCTGGGAGTATGAACACAACATGCTGCATTCGCCATATCACCGAGCCAAGACGAAAATAATTCGATATTCGCTTCAGCTTGTCTACTAAAAAAGAATTCACCCCATTTGAGTTTCAATGCTTCCGGAAGTTTACTTACCATGTCTTTTAGGAGTTGAGGATTATTCATATGCCCCGTCGATCTCAAACTTTTCATGGTTTCTACTAAATTCCTCACTTCGTTCGAAAAAAGTATTAATTTTTCAATACTTACATCTCTCATATATGGCATACTATGAACTTTTGAAATCAAAACTTCAATAATGACATCAGGTCTACCGAAACGCATTTTCAGAGTATCCATGATGAGTGGAACGTTTTCACTAACGAGCATCATCCCCGATACGGCCGATTTCGCTTCCCCCCTCAAGCATTTCCTCAATTTCACCATTATTTCTTCCTGACTAAAATCACACATTTTAGACACCCTTTCATACTGTTCGAAAAATAAGGGCCATTCTTCAGGATTTCCATAAAAAATGGGAAAATCTTTGTCAATGATTTGCCTTGACAATAGTTTACTGTGAATGTTCTCGCTAGGATTGGTTTTTTTCAACAAATTATCAATTGTCTGACACAGTAAATTAATTTCATTTGAATTCGAAGGAGTACTACCTACACGACCTACATTTACCTGACAAATATTGTTTTCATTATTCCTGTACTCATCTGGCTGGATATAGTTAAAATTTTGCTCACCTTCGTTCATATCATTTTTACGTGAAATACCTCCATTTGGAATCCCAATATTACTACTTTGTTCCTGATTCCGGGCGACGTAGGTATTTTGTTGTAATTCCTTTTCGATCCCATAGCTTTGGTTCTCATTGGTATTGTTGACCCATTCCTGGATCCTGGACATCTCTGATTCTGACCTTTGACGATTTTCTTCAATACTCTGGATTTCAGCTTCTTGGAGTTCATGCTCTAGTTGAAGAAGACGTAGTCGATTCTCTAGTTTTGCTTTTTCCATTTCAATCTCTTGTCGTTTCATCTCTGTTTCATAATTCAATTTCTTCTGAAGTATTTTGGCACTGACGCGGGACTTCAAACTCACAGCAGACTTCGAAAGAATGGTTTCTTTATCTGAGGTTTCCATTTTCTTGGTGGTCTGGACTCCATTATTCTCGGGATTCACCATTTCACCTGTTCCTCTTCCAAATCTTTCTGGCCAATAATAGTCCGCCGAGAGGCATTTGTTTACTCCCGCAGTTTTTCTTCTTTCTCTTGGGGCCAAATTCTCCATATCTTGGTTCAGAAACTTGCTCGAAGGACCAACAATGTTCGGGCTTATTGCTAAACCCTTTTGTATTTCACTTTCGCTTGGTATTTACTAGTAAAACTCGTTTTTATCTTTTCCGTTTTTTCATTGACTTTTTACTCAAAATTGTTATTTTTCATTACAACGTTTCTTAGTAACAACTTCAAAAGTGAAAGAATGGTAAAATCATAAAAACTGTATACAAAGTATCAAATAATAACTGAACAGCAGGAACAACATTCGTGCATAAAAATGACCAGATAATTTTGCATTCAAGCGTGATATCTTATACAAATTGCAATCGGTTATTTTCATATTTTGTAAAAGAGCCCTCGTCTTTCGGACTCGGGCACTTTCGCCAAAATATGAAAATAAACTTGCAATTTTTAGATATCACGCTTTCTTGCAAAATGATCGGTAATTTTTATGCACTCGTGGAATTGGTGGGGAGGTAGCTCACAACCAGGCGACGGACATAGGACATATTTCTATCCCGTTTTACTGTTTTTTCGGAAATTCCACCGCTAATGGGGTGACAGCTTGGTCCAATCTACTTTAAATTTTGCATAAAAATTATTTTACAGAATTGATGGAAGACGTGTTCCGTATTTTATTGTAACTTATCGCCGAATGTGGTCGAAAGAAAGTTATTCTAGGAGTTGATCATCGCACAACCTAAACCACTTATCGTAGAGATCTGAAACTTGGAGGGTATGTTCTTTGTATAACGTAGACATCACCTTCCGAAATTCTTCCCCTAAGGAAAGAAAAACGTCGTCAAAGTTTGTATGGGACAACGTAGTTCAATCTACTGCAAAATGTGCAGGAATATTCTTCAACAATATCGATGGAAGATGTGTTTTGTATTTTATTGAAATGCATTGTCTAGCAGGTTAAAAAAAGGGAAATCATCTTTCTAACAATTCGTTCAGACCAGACTCAACTCTTCCCACACAGTAGGTTTCGGCTGGCACCTGCCAGAAAACAATTACTCCCCTGGCTAATACCACGAAGGGCAATCACTCTTTTCGAATGAGCCTTGCAGTCAGAGCTGTAGGGAACCTGATGAAACTCAGAACTGAGAACTACACAATATAATTGCATCACAAAAATAATAAATACATAACGAAGTGGGCACGGGTCAGCTAGTTATTAACCCATTAGATCCCACGGATGTTTTTTCAAATTTTTATATCAATTTTCACAAAATCACTTCAAAAACTTTATTTCCAATAAATTATTATAAGAAAGTAACAGTCAAAAAATTTAAATAAATGAGATATATATATATATATATGTACTCAAATGAGTACACTGGGGAAATCTGTAAACATAAGTTCTTAAGTATGGAATATTATAAAACAGTTTCGCCCTAAACAAAGAATCACTTTGCACTTGATGCAGGCCCACCTCACTCTTGGATGACACTGTACACACCTCAGTTTTTTCTCTAATTTGTAAGGGAAATGTCCAACCTCATGTTTTCGGATATTTGTAGGCACCTTGTAAGTCCTCTCCTAAACTCCAGTATAGTCTTTCCCAGGGCAGTTTGTGGTAGCCTGTCAGTAACAAAATACCAAAAAATACTTTCATTTCAGAATTTGTTACAAAAAATGAATGACGGTTTTTTGCGCCGCATATAAATTTGTTTGTTCGACGATGTGATTGATTACTTCATCGTCAATCAGTTTCTCAAAAACTTCCACCGGATTTATCCCCTCTAGTTCAGTTTTTACGGCTTCTAAACGTGCAAAACTTCCATTAGTTCCTGGCATGTCAAAATTTATATTATTCTTGGTCCATTTTGGTATGGAGAGATTTTGCTTCTTGGCTCGTGGACCAACGTTTCTGCTGGCAAGAGTAGTTCTTCGGTCTAAGCGATTCTGTAATACAGACAGAGGAATGTCGTCCTCTTCATCACTTTGTTCCACTTCACTGTCGCTGTCACGCCATTGCACTTCAATTTCTCCTGGAACATCGTTGGGGAAAATTGCATTTTCCTGAATACAATCATCGTCAATATCTTCCTCGTCTGTCTGCAGGTCGACGTCTGCTGGAGGTATAATAACCATATCAACGGTATTTCTTCGTCTGGAGGAGATAACGTCAACTACAGCTGAAGCCGAATTCATAAATCTTCTTCCGTAGAATACGTTCGTTGAAAGTGGTTGAAAATTTGTTTCATCCATGATCAATCAAAACGTATCTGTGAATGAAAATGTACTACTGTAGCGTCGAACAAGTATTTTCCATAAGCATCCAAAAGATCCCAGTGTACTCATATGAGTACACTCGACTTCAAGATGGTTTGTAACTCTTAGTAAGAATATTATATTCCGCAAATTACTTTTAAGCTCATCCAACAAATATAAACAATCCAACAATGCATGATAATTTCAGCCAAAATGTACAAAAAGTATGTAAAATGAATATTACTCACCCCCTTGTATCGTTAGTGTTTACTTTCTGACGCACAGTTTTCGAAAAAATTTTTCAGCTAACAAAATCTGGAATATATGGATATGACATTCATATTATTAGGTAGAATACTGTATAGAGAAAATGTCCGTAGTGTTCGATTTTTGGAAATTCGACCATAGATGGTTCTACTATGCTGATTTTCATCCTGTACTCAGATGAGTACAATGGGAATGAATGGGTTAAATATAAGAAGGCCATATTCAGGCGCTGGGAGAAAAATGTTTTCACAAGTTCGGTTGCCGATGTTTATTCAATGGATAACAAGATAAAAACCTTGACCTAGCTCAAGACAAGCGAGACACATGATTGATCTGAGAATTAGCACGGTCATACGAATCGGTACCACTTTCGTTAGGACAGCGGCGGGTGTGTCGCAAACTCATTCAATTCAAATCCCGTCTGGGTGTATTCCTGTCAGCTGTCAATCAATGTTGCGGAGAAAAGCGATTCATTCCAAATGAAGATCCAATCAGAGAATTAACGTATCGATCAAAAGATGAAAGTTACACTAAATTACAGCCGTTTAGAGGTAATGTAATCCGAATCGTCACCCGTCTTTATGTTGTGCATGACACATAAATTATGGATTTTACGGCGAATTACCTTTCAGTTATTGCAAGACGGGGAATGGTTCCGACACATGTCAGGCAGTAGGTCAAGTTTTACAGACGGGGATCGTAAAAAAAAAACAACGAAAATCGTATCGGGTTGACAATGTTATCGATTACATTGTCGCATAGTCATTTTTCCATATATAAATATTTGGATGGTTTGTTAAAAATGGGGGTGCTTCATATATGGCTTCATTATTGGGACTTTAAGATAAGCGATACTGCCTCTGGTGAAAAGTTTCGAATAATATCAAAGTATTGTAAAAGTTGTGCTTATTAGTTGAGGCCTTGCTCAAAATGGCGCTGCGATATCATTTTGAAATTTTGGAAAGTGAATAAAATTATTACTAATGTTTATCCATTACATTGTTAACGTTCAGATAAGTGAAAAAACTGTTATACACAAATTTACGGTTTAGGATTTTCAAACAACGTCCTAACCTTAAATAGCAATAGTTGTCAAAGTGGTGATTATTAGTTGGAATGTGTCGCTGCGATCTCAATTTAAAATCCCAACAGTAGTTTGTATTTCGACATAAATATTCGGAGGTCGTAGCTTAAATCTCAGATTTTCTTGGCCACTTCTATATAATATACAAAATATGAAAATCAATTCAGGAACAGCATTTCAATCTTTTATCAGTGTCGTGTATCACTCACCTTTCAAGGATTATTTTGAAGCTCTGACTTTCACATCCTGAATACACTTCTATTGTCAACTCTATTTTGAAGCTTCATTATCTTTCTTTCAACATTTCAGTTAAACTGACAGGCATAACTCTGTAACTATTTTTTCCTTCAGAGGAAACTATAGTATAGTCAATGAAAAGCCAATTCGAACGGCATAAAAACTAAGTAGGTATAAAAAACGTCGGCAGTTTATTTGTATAGCATTGGCGGCGTGGTATAATTATTTTTTGCAATTATCATTTGTGAGAGGTTCTATATTCTATATGGTATCAACCAGTAAATTCGTCAGACACAGTACACTAGTATAGTTACTTACTCTTCGGATCGACTATAATTCTTCTCAGACTCAACGCACTCAGTGCGTGTCACCACAGGATTCTGTTTGAAAATGCTTAACTGATTGCCCCCAACCAGGGTTACCCTAGCCGACTGGTACCAGAGGCGATTGAGATCCACAAACACACGGACAATTTCAACAGAAAAGAAGAAGCGTTGAGTCTAAACAGAATTTCGAATCCCATTCTGAGAAAATCAAGAATAAATAATGGAATCATGGCAGGTAGTGCAGCAACTGATACTGATGATTATTCCCCGAAGCCGACAGAAGTAATTAACATTCCAGACTACCTGCATCAATATATATATCCGCCTTACGAAATTGAAACGTTTAGTCATCGGAAATGAGTAAGCCTCTGAAGAAGCTGGCCACTCGCGCTAGCGAAACGTCAGGAAGAAATTCCAAAGCACGACGGCCTTCAACCCGAAGAAAAGTAGTTATGCTTCAAATCCTTTTTACACAGGCATCGACTAGCTATTCCATTTCTATATAAACAATGATTTGAGACCAACTGAGAAACACACATCTACCCCTATTTCACCCTTTCGAGAAGGAAACTTCATTGTACTTTTCCAAGTAAACGGAAATATCAAATATTTGATATTCGTTACTTCCTTGTACCAGTAATCGGGCCATGCAGATATGCTTTTGGTTAGTACCTAGTCTACGGGCAGATGGCGCAGCAACGGCTATTTTGCTTCTTGTTTGTATTAGCCTAGGTCTAGAGAAGGTTCTCTGTTCGAATATGATTTTTAACTGTGAGAAATCATCGACTCATGTTGATGATGGCACTGCCTTGCACTGACGAGAGGTCAAATGGCCCGAAACTGGTCTGCAAGTGAGTCCCGTCCCAATAATTAAAAATTTAATTTGGCAGTTGTATCGCCAAGACCATAAGCAAGAAATTTCTTCTGTGAAGAATCCCGCGCTAATACCTGTTGGATGTAATCCAATGCCCTTCGTGTTTATTAGCAAGAGGAGTTGTTGTGTGTGAGAGTTGTTTTCTGATAGGTGTCAGTCCGTAAACCTACAGTGTAGGTGAGTTGAGGCTAGCCTAACAAATCGTTCATTTAGAATATTTGATTTAAAGCCAGTCTTCAAGCATACTCGTGAATATATTTGAACTTCTGTTCATCAATTGATCGCCATATGAAAGAATGTAGGCTTTCACGGCCGGTGTTACTACATCTCTGGTTTTTCGGGCTTGAGGGCCGTGTGGTGGAATTTTGACTTCCGGAGCTTTCGTCTACATCTGCGGTAGCCATCTTCAGCGGCGTGGTCTCAGTTGAACTCCTCTATGTGAGTTTACTACGACTGCCATATGTTTTGGTATCGTGTATGAGTAATCAAGAAAATGTGTGATTAAGGCTACGATGTCCGTAAGAATAAGGGGATAAAAGACATGACCTATACGCGTAGTATTCAACCCTTCAAATGTTATTTCCCTAAGGTTGATTAACTATATCTCTATAAACAATGTTATATCTCTTTAAACAATGATAATGCACAACAGAGTTTTCTTCTCTGTACGGGAAAGTAGGTGCAGATTTCTGTATGTCAGTTTGACGGAAATGTTATAAGCTAATGAAGCAGTGTTGCAAATATAAGTTATGAAGGAATTGAATGAAAGTTTGAGCTTTGAATGATCATCAAATTAATGAAAAATTCGCCTTTCTGTTTCCGAACTGATTGCTATCTTTTATCATTACGTCTAAGTAATCAAGAAAATACGCGATTCAACTCAACTTGCGAATTACCGCACTGTTTCGCTCGTGCGTAATTAACCTATTATCCTCCTCGTTACGTAATGTACTATAACCTTGCAATATTACGTAATAATCTTCAGAACTGAACACTGATTCTTCCTCTAGATGAAATTCATTTCAAAAAAATCCAGCACGTATCAATGTATTTGCAACAATTTCCTATAGAGGATAGTCGAAATGAAAGCGAACCGACCGCCTGGCCGGTCGCTTATCTCAAATTCTCAAATTGAGTTTTCATTTTATGTAATTGAAGAGAGTAATATAATGGCCACGTTTTGACCTGCACGATCGAGGGTCCGTGCCCCGCCATTTTGTTATGAACAATTTCTCGATTCCTCATTTCGCCTGTGAAACACTTACGCTCATCGGCAACGCCAATTAAACGCGACCGAGTTTCATTAGTTGGTACTCCTGTCGACAAAATAATTACCGTCATTATTTATCGACAGATTGGAGATGATAGGTGGTGCAGGCATCAGGGAAGTCGACAGTTCAAATAGAAACTGAAATTCCACTTTTCGTTATTTCCGTGTCGGTAATGAATAATGCTTACTCGGTGTTCAGTGAATGAGGAAGGCAAGATAATTGTCCATTACGTGAACAGTGCCAGAAAAAAATTAAATCAATTTTCACAGCAATATTTATGCATAAACATTTTCAACCTCTGATATATTAACGAAGCTGGCCTATACTTGATGAATATGTATTTGGAATATACTTAATGTTTCCGTACTTTCAGTTGATATAATCAATCTTCTATTATCTGTTCAAATCCAACAAATATAAAATATGAAGTGAAACTATACCACATATATATTACAGAAAAAAGTTTAGATTTAGGCAACAGCATGCTTGTAAAAATCAATAAGTATGTGTAGTCCAAGAACCAGGTACTTTTTTTCTGCAATCTTCTACAGAATTGATATTCTTGTTGGAAAATGTTCGGGGGTGTCACCTGAATGTAAATTCAAGTTGGCGGGACAGGGGGGGTTGAGCTTCAGCCGCCATCTTGGAAAACACGTTTTATCGAATATCTCGTGAACCGTGCATCGTACGATAAAAACAGTAGGGATCGTTTTTGAGGATGATGAAATTCTCTGCAACTTTTATTTGAAACTTTTTTTTGTATAAAGCATAGGTTTTTATTTATGGCGCGCCAAAATACTGCCATTTATACTGTTTCATCAACCGTTCACTATATTTAGCAATATAGCAATAACCATGCTGGGAACAGTTTGGCGCGCTATAAATGAAAACCTATGCACTATACGGAAAAAACTTTCGAGTAAAAGTTGAAGAGAATTTTATTATCTACGAAAATGATCCCCACTGTTTTTGTCGTACGATGCACGGTTCACGAGATATTTGATAAAACGTGTTTTCCAAGATAGCGGCTGAAGCTCAACCCCCCTTGTCCCGCCACCTTGAATTTATATTCAGGGTACACCCCCAAACATTTTCCAACAAGAAAATCAATTCTGTAGAAGATTGCATTATGAACCTACTTTTTTTGCTCTGGCTCTTGGCGTAGTGGCGCAATTCCTGTGCCGATTGTTGATCCCAACTTCCAACGAAATTGGATGTATTAGAGAAAACTGATGAAAATACAAATGCAGAATACTGTATAACCGACGTACTGATGACGGATCTTCCATGCTTAGATCGTTCAATGTGAAACAAACGAACCAATAAAAAAATATATATCTCCACCAAATTACAACACATCTCCTGTGCGCTACGCTCGTTTCGCAAACTTTTTCACTCACAAAATTAAACTTACTTTTTACACAAATATCATATAAAGTTTTTCGTACAACTGTCCTGTTTTCATAATAAAATAGATACATTTAATATTTCTATAAAAACACATTTTGACATCTCTTGTCAGTTAACTATTGTTATCGCATTTGATGTGAAGGGCCCGTGTCATGTGACGCCGAATCACCTGGTTACCAACAAACAGTGTTGTTTAAGCTCACGCGTTTTATTTTATTTTATTTATTTATTCAATATTCAGCTTCCAGATAGAACAGGGTTCCGGTATGAGGAAGTCAAAAAAAATATGAAATTATGTATTATATATAATAAATTGGAGTATAATATTTATTTGATAATTTGGTGAACATCATTATGCAAGCAAATATTTTTTAAGTTCTTTTGAAAAAATATGAATGGATTTGGATGATTTTATTTTTTCTGGTAGTTCATTGAAAGTTATTAATGCTGATGAAATGGGGTTATTTTTTCCTTTATTGGAATGAATCATATTTAAATGAAACTTATTTGATATTCTGGTATGGTGGCCATGTAAATCATAATTTTTTGACAGTTTAATATTACATTTCTGAAGATTTGTTGTTAATTTATATATATACTTAGATTTTTCACAATCAATTAATTAGATGATCCAAAGTCATATTATCTGTTACTTTATATAAATCTGCAGAAGGAGGATCCCACGGTTTTCTGAATATAACCTTTATTGCTTTGTTCATCAAACGATATATTATATTTTTTTGTTTTTTAGAGCATGAAGACCAAACTGTAATGAGGTATCTGATATGAGAAACAATGAAGGCATTATATATCAGAATCTAGACTTTTTTGTTTATAATGTGAATTCTTCTAATGGCCCCCAGGAACGGAACAATAGATTTCTTTATTTTTTCAATATGATTTTCAAAATTTAATTTTGTGTCAATTAATAATAAACCTAAATATTTATGATTGGGAACTTCAGCTATCAGTTCATTATCTATCTTCAAGTTTAATTTAATATTCTTCATGTTTTTTTGTTTAAAAATCATAAAAACAGTTTTTTCCGAATTGACGGTTAGGTTAATGCTGCATGTCCATTTTTCAATAAGGTCAATATCATGTTTCAATGAATTTCCCAAAATGTCAATATCTTTCCCAAAGTGAAATAATGTTATATCATCTGCAAAAGAAAAGTGCATTCCATATGAATTTAGTTTTTAAATATTGTCAATATAGTTTAAAAAAAGAATTGGAGCCAAAACTGAGCATTGAGGGACGCCAATTTCAGAAAGTTTCTCATTACTTTTATATTTGTTGATTTGAAGTCACATATAAAGTCCTTGCTGTTGTTCAATGTCTTGCATAATGAAGAACAATAGTGACAAATTGTGTGTTCCTGACGATATTGGAGAGGCTGCAAAAAGAGCTTCAAATGAATTGTTACCGAAAAAATCGGCTCAGCAGTACGACAACGTATATTCTAATTTCCTTAGCTGGTGTAATTTCAGCGAAACCGTCTTCTTATCCTATCTAGAAGAGAAATTAAAAATATGGAACTCGTCAACATTGTGGAGCAAGTTTTCACTTATCAGCTTTTTTTTGTCGAAGTAAACTTGACATTTCGATGAGAATTTTGTTGCCTGGCAACTCAACGAAAAAAACTGCCACTTTTTTGAGTTAATTTGCCGGAAGGTACCTAACTAAACTCGAATCATGAATGTCAATATTTCTTCGACAAAAAAAGCTCCAGTGTAATTCGGTACTACAATTTAATGAATACAATTTAGTTCAACAGAAAAGTACAATTGTTGAGAACACAACTCTTATATTTCATTTTCACAGATCAGATATACTCTTTTGTCAACGCAAGTGAAAAATTGACAAAGACGCCGTCAAAGATTTGATTACAATTCTGGTTGCCATGCTTTCGAAAGTTAGGTTCCGTTTTGTCGCTGAAAAACTTAGAAAGTTTTTCGGTGTCATAAGGACAAAATCACGGCGGCTTATGGGATATTTTATACATGAGTTGAATTGTCAATGATAAAGTCGAGTGCGCTCGTTAAAAATGCTGTTAATACAAGCAAATATTTCAAGGTAATAGCATTCTTGAAGCGGAAAAATGACAGTTATAGGACCAAAAAATCCAAAACTTTTCATATAACACCTTTGTAACAGAATTTAATTGTATCTATATCCATTGTTCCTAATAAAAAGTCCTTGAACGTGTTGAAAATATTTTTAACACGCTACTTTGTAAACGTAATTTTTCAATACCCTTGACAACCACTAAAAGTGACATTTTCAATGGTTGTCAACGATGGAATTTACGGAGTAGCGTTTTGAAATATTTTAACATTTGTGTTAAAAGTATTTATGACACTTTTTTTCCAGCTAAGAAAATTATAATATGCGATGTCGTACTGCTGAGCTGATTTTTTCAATTGAAAGCAATGTTTCTATTTCTACTCATTCCTAAAATTCTTGCGGAGCTCAGTATTATTGATTGATTATTTTATGAGGTAGACTACATACCATACAATACACGCCATTTTTTATCAATATTCTGTCTATTTTCCATATTTTACCTTGTTGTTCTAAAAATATGTGAAAGTATACTTGATATTACTCTCAATGTATTCACTTGTATTGACGAATACATATATGTAAAGAAGTATAGATGTGAAGAATAAAGATGGAAACGATGGCCGCCAAATAAATACTAGACGATTCTTTATTGCGAAGCATAAAAAAATACAGAACAAGCAGTTTATAACTGATCTTTTGTTTTTTCCTCAATAATGAGTATGCGTTCCAGACTGATTGACAGAACATGACTTTTTATCGTTCGGCTATTCGTTACATCGGATCCCAAGAGTTTAGTTGCAACAAGTCTCATTGCAGCAGCATAATATTTTAATCTTTCTAAACACTATATTCATCGGAATCGTGATTGATTCTATCACAACACTCTCGTTAATATGGCATTTCGCAAGTGAAACGACAGCTCGCGGTCATTTTGAGCTCGCTGGGTGGCCCCAGCAGTTCAAACAACAAAAGACAGTCGATAACCGCTCTTTTATGAATAGATTAAAAACGTCTCAGGAACTGCACTCGTGATATCCATTGTGAAATGGATGATTTACTATCGTTTTCCGGAATGGAATGGATTTAGTTTAAATGAATTCGAGTGAGTTGAATATCACACTATTG
This sequence comes from Zygogramma bicolorata, assembly GCA_032362365.1. Taxonomy (NCBI): domain Eukaryota; kingdom Metazoa; phylum Arthropoda; class Insecta; order Coleoptera; family Chrysomelidae; genus Zygogramma; species Zygogramma bicolorata. The sequence continues at coordinate 55,998 of JAVJAQ010000663.1, forward strand.
CTTCAGTGTTTTTCTCATATAAACTCAATTATAATCAAGAACTTGGGTATTTTTGTAGGAAGAATATAGTTTGAAATTTTTTTTTATTTCTCCTCCGGATCCTAAATTAGGAAATACAACTATGAAAGAAGTAGAATGAAAAAAAAATTGATTCATTATTATTTTAATTCAATTTTCGTTACGTAGTTTTCTGGACTTGTGGGGAGATCTAATTGAAATTATAATACAGATTGTTACCACAGGATTGATAATTATATTGAAATCGCAGTGATAGAGAAAAAATTTGAAAGTCAGTCTTAGTGATGGAAAGGAATGTACCCTTTCAAATAGTAAACCCCGTTGAAAGAGTGAGAAAGATCGACTAAAATTAGTTCGAAAAATTTTGTAGTACGTGAGGAGATGACATAACCTACCAATTGAATTGGGTGATCTATATCACGTGACAAAAAATGGTGGTTGTTTGCAAACAAACTAGCATTTGATTGAATATTATTTGAATTTTTTTGAGGAGGTAGAACTGTTCCGAAATACATTTTTTTGGTTCTCATCATCTCTGGAAATGAAAAATTTAAATTCTCATAATATCTATTTTTAGGGCAAACTGATATATTGATCCGAATATTTCCCTCATATATAAAATGTCCCATAAGAGCAATGCAATTATCGAAAACTTACAGCGGTAATTGTATAGTATCAAGTCACCATAACGACACATTTGAAACCGTACCGTTAGACGTCAGTAAACAACACAAATAAATGTCAGATACACTTCAAAAATAGAAAAACATTTCGCGTTCTGATGAGTGCTCCATACAATCTATAGAGGGAAGTATAAATGTGACTGAAAGACAACCAAATTTGCTTTTCCATAATATGGCAGTTACGTATCAGAGCAAACATACCATTTAACCATAGAACATATAAGAATTCGAAGCTTTTTCTTTCATTTATTTGCCATACGAGAATTTGTGTTTCACTAGCCATTAGGTAAGAAAAAAATATTCAATTTCTGACTATGTTTGGAATTTTAGTAAGGTTGAAAAGTACATCGAAAGGGAGAGTGATTACTTAAAAAGACATTAATGTTGAAAAATGGTGAATGTTACAAATATGGATAAAGCTTATAAAAGTTTGGTGTCTTATAAACCTGATGAAATTCTAATTATTTTTTATGAAAACTCAAACTGAAAAAAAAGTTGCGGTTGATGTTTCTCGTGTTTTCTAAAAATACTGGATCAGAAACCAGCTGTGAAAACCTACACAAAATAACAAAACAAAACAGTTTCATCACTACCATCACTTATTATGAGAATATTCAATGTGTGCCGCCATATTAGTTTTGATTAGACAGGTTTTTGGATGGCCTAATTCTAATTTATTGATTATCATCAGGTCAAGGATTTCATTGTTTACGAAATCCATAATTTTCTTCGTCATGATGATTCCTTTCTATTTCAAATACCTCATATTATATGAGGTATAATATTGAATACTAATTAGTGATAATTGATTAATATCAATTACCGATCGGTTCAATGAGTAGACTGAAATAAAATAATTTGTTTTCCTGAAATCTGCACAGGTAGCAATTTATTATCTAATCTCATATCATTTCTGGGCTAACTGTATATAACAGTTTGTCATTTCCCCCTTGCAAAGAACCTATTGACACGATTTCCCAGCCGTTCACGGTATCTCATTAAACGATCTTGTCGACCAATTTGTACCTCACTTTTTCTGACTCGTGAGTCATTGTCGCTGTTCTTCGACATCTAGACAATCCATAATGAACATTCCGCTAGAGGTGTTATTGCAGACACTTTCACGATATGCGGATGGAGATGATTCGATTTGTCACTATTCTCCTATTTATGAAACAAACGATACCATCGTGACGGGTTTTTGCAATGAATAGGTCACGATAGGCAGGACCGGTTTCGAAATTTTTGTGTCCCAGGGCACCCCCTGAAATGATGTGTGTTAGAGTTTCATATTTTAAAACTCATCGAGTTATTTTTGAAACAACTGTTATAAAAAGGTATCGAAGACTTGAGCTGTATTGAATGAACTATTTTTTTTATTTAAAAATAATTTGAGAGATCACATTGTTTCAGTTTAGATAGTATTTGAAAGTGAATGGAGGAAATGTGTGAAAATAAAGGGAATTACTGGTGAAACAGAAAATCAGGAACTTATAAGAATGACCGAATTCACCAATAAAAGACGTCAAAAAGTAGTCAGTGAGTAATTCAACTTGGAATTTTGGAAATTCATTTTTAATCTCAAAACTGGTATGGAATAAAATATTTTCAAATAGCAGAATGCTTTTCAAAACGTGTACAGGTTTCTTATTGTTATTGTTTCTTTTACTCTGGAAAAATAATTAATGACAGTATAAATTTTTAATATTATCGAAAGTCACAATGATAATGATAAAAAAAATACGTGAGTCACTTTGGCAGAAATACTTCACAAAACATAAAAGTTGAAATAGAAACACTTCACTCATTTCTTAGCGATCATTTTGAGTTTGAAATGTGACGACAGTAGATGATGTAGTGCTAGATTGATAGCTTTCTTTATTTAATCGTTATAGGTATGAAAGGACCTTCCGATTTGAAAGCGAAATCTTTGAAAACTCAATTACCCAACTTAGGCTGGCCAAGGGAATCTCTCCTTCATTGTATAATGTTATTTTGAAAGAAAATAAAATTCATTTCAAAATATCGCAGATTACACCTTCACCATATCAATACTACAATGGGCTTTGTTGAAATAAACTTGATAATGAGTTACATGGAGTGACAGGATAGAAAAGAGAAAGGAAATCACTCGAACGTCCCACTTCATTACCACACCTAGATACTTGAATTTTTTTTAGAGAAGATAATATACTTATGACATATGCAAGTATTGAACATGAAGCAACAGAGATTGAATTGAAAATGATATTGATACTAGTCTGCCTCCTGTATCAAGCCTTTTTGGAATTTGTAATGAAATAATATAAGAATTTGAAGCTTTTTCTATTTCTTTTCCAGGAGGAAGGAAACCCAAAAAAAATGGATGCCAGGATATTTTTACCTCCACAAAAAAAACTTTCAAATAATATATACAAATATGTATATATGATTCGTCACATTTTCAATGTAGATAGTCACTTTTCTTTAGCTAATTTTTTATTGTTTGAAACAGGATACGATTGTCTTTGAATTTATGGTTCTTATGTTCACTTTTACTCGTAATACATTTCTGACCATTTTCAATGCTCTTTTTAAACACAAAAAAACGTAATATTCGAAACTCAATCGCAGCAACTTATCGGAGTATTTGAAAATCTACCCCTTATATAGATTCCCTTATATAGATTCCAATATTAATTCTTATTTTTCCAGATTGTGGTAGGTTAGGATCCCAAGAAAATAGAAGGAAGGAGATAGCTCTTTCGGAATAAGAATTATCAGAATGTATATGGTAATGGTCTTGGGAATATAAATTCACTGTTGTTGTTTATCAATAGTAAGTCTATGCTTTAATGAATGATTGTAGTTTTCGAGTGAATTTGCAATTCAATAAAGTTTGTATTTGTGTTTGTACCAACTGAAAAACAATATGATAACCTTTATGATGAGCAAAAGGTTTCTGACGACACACTGAAACAAAACTAAACGGGTCTCTTTTTTGTGATAACTATCAAATATCGAGCTTATTTTGTTTTTATCAGCCTACTCTACCTTGAGAACTGTTGATTTAGGATGATCTCATAGAAAGTACACAAAATGTTATGGAACATTTTTATAAAAGAATATAGTTTGATGACGACCTCGACTTTCAGTGGGACAGTCTCTGACTGACAACATTCGAAAATACCACCACCCTCATAGAACCCGCAAACTCACCCCATCAGCTTCGTCCTGCAACGTCTTGAACCTGGCCAGCTCCTTCAGTCGCTCCATTCTCTCCTGCTTGAGCTGCTCCAGCCTCTTGGTGACCCTGTCCACTGCGCCAAAAGAGTCGCAGGCGAAGCTGGCGCTCCTCTTGACGTCCTTGCTGTTCGCCAACCACTGGCTCCTCTCCTCCAAGCTGCTCAAAGTCTTTTTTCCCTCTCGCCTCAGCTTCTGGACCGTCTCAGAATCCAGAGCCTTCGATATTTGCCTGGAAAACGAAGGTAAGCGTTGCAACTGGACGATACATTAGTTTATGTCAGCACCTAATCGGGTTGGCCTTGTTTGTCTCCATTCTGATTACGTTTTGTTCGTTGGAGCTTATTTGTCATTATGAGCAGAACATTCGTGGATTGCGTAAAAAGTGAAATCATTTGTACTGATAAGATAATGAAGTGCATTGCAGGGAAATCAGTTCGGGAAGCGCTGTACTGACTGGTACTCGCAACAACAAAATGGAGTGAATCATGGTTTGGGCTTTATAAATAATGCGCTAGACATTTTGTTTGCCAGCACGACTGAGATAAAAGTGTCCAAAATCGCCTGAACAGCTGACTTAATACCTACTTCTGACTGATGGGAAATATCATTGAACGGCATTTTTTCTGATATCGTAAACGAAACTGATTAGATTATTTTAGTCTACATATTCAAACTATCACAATAGATTGCACTTCATATTGCATTCACCAAGTTGGCATCCCAGGAATAGATTAGATTAAGCTTTAGGGTATCAGGTGAATGTCAACAAACTAGATATGTCTATTCAACCTCATTTCCCGAGTAGGGAGTTCGAACAATATTATAATATCATGAAGAAAGGGAATAAAAAAGTAAATCTTTTCAACAATCTGGCAGTGCGGCCAGCAAATTTTCGAGAACTTTTTTACATTCTGACTGTCAGATAGAAATGGTAGCATAGCAAATTGTAGCAATACATTTTCCCTTTGCAATAGCTCCTTTTCATCAGGCGTCTCATGAAAGAACTTGAATTTGTTAAGCAGATTGTCGTCAACAACGGTTACAATGTGAATATTGTTAACTCCATTGTGATTGAGAAATTACAGAAACAGGCCATAAAGCAGATATATCGAATAATTAGAAATAAATAAAAGAATCATGTTACTTATGCGGACATACCGTTTTAGAATAAACAATTGAACAAATCCTTCAAAGCGGATAATAGGTTGCATAAATTCATTGAAACAATAAGGATAACACATCAGTATCGCAAATATCAGAATTATACAAGTTCACATGTCATTTTGCTTCGATGTTGGTCAAACGGTGATATCTTTCACAGAACGAAAAAAGGATCATACAGTAGTCCTTTGAATGAAAATATGGGAGAAAAACGTTGACCTTCGTATGGATTTCACAAAATCTTCCGGGTGTTGCTTCAGTAGGGTTATGAAAAAAAAAATCATTCACCTGCACTGGTGATTGAGGAATCTCCTTGTTATCTGGTGCGGCACATCCTCGTTTCTGAGCTGCGAGAGCGTCGATAACAAACTCCTGCCTGCGATTCTGCAGGTGGCTAAGAAAGGCTCCAGCTGCTTGTAGAATTCAACCCACTCGAGTTGGTCGTGGGTGCAAGTACCTCCACAACTGGCCGGGGTTTGGTCCCGGGCTATGTATCTTCTCAGGTAGGATTCCTCAGAGACGAGAGTCACCTGAAAAGAAATCGACGTTGTGATGATCGACCAACACAGTTTTACGATTTTTGGATGATTTAAAGAAAACGAAGTTTTTATGAATCAATTCATCTTTATCAACCTCAAACATTTTTATTCAATTTTCAATTTAAATTTCCCTTTGCTGAACACTCTCACGAGTGCGCTCAGAAGGCAGAGCCTTGTTGGGTGCCGAAGGGCTCTGGGGCGTTTTACGGTAGCGCATTCGCTATTTCAACTGAAGGGAAACTCAAGAAACCCACAGTGCTACCGGGTCGGTTGGTGAATTAATTCCTGATATTCCAGCTACCAGGATTGGTATCTAGGCAACTAACCAGCAGTGAAATAGCCAAATTGGATATGAGAACCGAGCCTTAGACCACTTGGCAACACCGACCAACTTTATTATTATTTATTTATTAATGCCAAAAAACTACAGTGGTTTATGACAGGGATATATACACATAGTAACATAGTGATTTGCAACTGGTTCAAATATTCAACAGTTGTATAACTGAAAAACAAATAACTAATAAAATCTGAAAAAAAATGAAAAGATATGAAGAATATTCTGATATCAGTTCAAAAATTATTTTTTCAAATGAATCTTGAATAAGGTTTCCTGTTTAATGTTTTTAGGAAATTGTGGAAGAAAATTATTTGTGCTTGCCCCATTATTGTGTCATATTCATTTTCGAGCAAAATTCGTTCTCATATTCAAAGGTCGCAAATAATTGATTTGACGGGTGTTGTGAACAATTTCAAATTCAAAAATTTGATTTCATTTTTTGCGTAGTCTTATTTTAGGGATAGAATCAATATCAAGCTTTTAATTGGGTTTAAATATGTTTTTAGTGGGTTCTAGGTGATTCAATTTATAAATACATTTCATTGATTTGTTCAATATTCTTCATAAAGAGGAATCTCGAATCGAAGTTAGCATCAATTCAAATATATCCATGGCTTGAAAATATATTTCAATAATAAAACATCCGAATGTTAGATAGAAGAATAGCTATTTATGCGGAAGTTGAAAGAGTCACCTTTTAAATTTTTTTTATTGAGTTACATACAATATTTCTCAAAATTTCGATATAAAATACTATTTCATCATTTTTGAGGACTGAAAATTACTTGGAGAAAGAACTTTTGTATTTCGTGCGGAAAAATATTTATTAAAATGATAGCAGAGCGCTTTTGACTAAAAAGCCATCATCAGTGCGATTTCAATAAATATTTTTCTGCACGAAATACAAAAGTCTTTTTTTTTCAATTGCAGAGGAGATCAGTGATACATCATTTGGCAGATATTTTATTCCTCCATTACCTTTGTATTTTCGAAATTGGTTCAATATTTTCCGAGAATTTAAATGTTGTTCTTGAACATTTTTTTGTCGCATCTCTTTTAGATCTATAGGCTTAGTGGAGTGAACTATCGACTTCAGGTGTCTCCACAGAAATAAATCTTATGGTGTGAGATCAGGTGACCTAGCTGACCACGGTCACCTTGAAGGAATTGAAGAAATGCTTTTGTGAGTGAATTAATGATTGTATGGAAGCAGGTGGAGGTCAAATTGAGCAATTCATTTGTTGATTTTGTTCCCACTGATAGTTTTTGACAGAGCATTTTCTGTTTTATCTTGAAAAACATGGGCGTGCTCTTCAAAATTTTCGATCACGCGTCCGCTGCTGACTTTACAGGGGGTTCAAGTTTTCGTTGGAACACATTTTGCCTAGATTGTATAGACAATATCACTCAGCAAGGAGCATTGTCAATCTCATTCAAGAAAAAATGTTCATGATGCTAGCTTCTATCTCGAGTAACACTTTGATATCCCTCTACGCGTAGGTCAAACACGGGCACCGTTACAAAAAATGTTAGCGGGGGGCACATTTTTGTGAAATCAAACTAATGCATCAAATTGAAATGGAAATACTTTTGACAATACGAGTGTGCTTTGAAAAAAATCGGTGATACTTCGTTCGCTATTAGCACCTTTTTTTGTTTTTTTGTGGAACTTACGTAATTCGAAAAAAAAAAAGAAAGAAAAAAAAAAAAAAAAAAAAAAAAAAAAAAAAAAAAAAAAAAAAAAAAAAAAATCTCCTTAGGTTCTGGGCCAATGTTTGATAAGTTCGATCCACCATTTTATCATCTTTTGAAGATCCTTATGTTGTCAGCTCCTTGTCTAGACTTTCTTTGGTGTTAGAGATTGATTGCCCGATCAATCAGAGACTTAACGATTCCTACTTGTAGATTGATGGTGATTGGATTGCTCATTCAGGATTGTCCAGTATGAGTTGGTTCCTGTAGACTGATGTTTCCCATAAATTCTGGTTCTTCACCTCCACGTCGAGAAACGGCAGTCTGCTCTGAGATTCTTTTTCCATTGTGAACTTGATGGTGGGCCTCACGTTGTTCAGGTGTTCTAGAAAGGCGTCCAACACCGGTCCAACAAAACTACGCGACATACCAACCAGACGCGGGGTTCGGCGCGAGGCGAAGCCGAACCACCCAGAGAGGGTAACCGGGATAAGGGATCCCAGGTAGTCCAGGGAGGAAACGACCAACGGAAATAGCAACGAACGCAGCACAGCAACCCAGAGCCCACTAGGAGGGCAACAAAACGCCCCCAGCAAAGAGGCACCGAGATCACAAAGAGAAACGAGAGAGGACGAACGGAAAAGAACAACACACCAATAGGGGCATCAGGAGGCGGAAGCGCGTCAGAATGACCAGGAAGGATCGCCCAGCAAGAGAAGGACACCAAGGGATCACCAACACCGGAATAGCAACACACAGGAGGGCGAAGAACGCCACGAACAGGCAAGAAGAAACCCCGCGGGGAGATAGCGACGATACGCAAGAGGAACCACGGAGAGCAGAATGGACGCCAGAACACCGAACAACGTGAGGCCCACCATCAAGTTCACAATGGAAAAAGAATCTCAGAGCAGACTGCCGTTTCTCGACGTGGAGGTGAAGAAGACCAGAAATTTATGGGAAACATCAGTCTACAGGAAACCAACTCATACTGGACAATACCTGAATGAGCAATCCAATCACCATCAATCTACGAAGCGAGGAATCGTTAAGTCTCTGATTGATCGGGCAATCAATCTCTGTAACACCAAAGAAAGTCTAGACAAGGAGCTGAACAACATAAGAAAGGATCTCCAAAAGAATGGATACTCAAAGAAGTGGTGGATCGAACATTGGATCAAACATTGGCCCGGACGAATCAAAGGAACACTAAGGAGATACTGGAACAGCAAATGCTCACCATCCCCTACGTGAGAGGACTTTCAGAGAGGATCAAGAGGATAGGAGGAAAATACAACGTCAGAGTCTGTTTTCGATCAGAGAACACAATACGCAGCCAGCTCACAAAAGTTCGACCACCGAATAAAAACAGCGACACCAACAACTGAAAAAAAAAAAAAAAAAAAAAAAAAAAAAAAAAAAAAAAAAAAAAAAAAAAAAAAAAAAAAAAAAAAAAAAAAAAAAAAAAAAAAAAAAAAAAAAAAAAAAATCTCGCGCCAATACATCCATTTCCCGCTGAAGATCGATCGGCACACTTCAGTAGTAGCACCCGCTCGCCCCCTTGGTAGTAGCACCCTTTCCCCCACCATAGGGAAATCGAAGGGCTTTATAACCGACCAGACCTCGAAATATTGTCAGTAATCACCCGAAGACGATTGCGGATACCAGCAATCGAAACGTCGTGAGTAAACTCAACTTGAAACTTGGTTTCAACATTTTTTCAAAATATTCCATTCAATTTCTTTATTTACATTTTTTGACTAGTATTTCATATTCGATACCTCAATTTTCTTGTCACAATATTATTTCATTCATTTCGTTATTTAAATAATTTTTTGACTTATATTTCAGATTCGAGATCTCGATTTTTTGTAACAACAGTATTTTCTCTGATCAATCAATCCCTCATTTCATCATTGACCAAAAATTTGATTTTGATTTGATTTTTTTTCTCACTTAATTTGTATTTTAATCTTTCCGTTCCTAGCAACAGGTTTCAATAGAGTTAAAAATATAGACAATGGAAGTCCGAACCATTACCATTCATTACGTAATTCGGTCTCCTGTACAAAGAATTCAAATGAAATTTTCGGTGGTCTCGAATATTTTCGGAGATACTGGTCCATTTTGTTGTGAAACTTCACAATTTTTCACATGAAATTTCTGTTGTTTGAACACACAAAATTCGTCTTCCTTCTGATCAAACACCACTGACTCTCTTGTTCACTCGTTTTCAACATTTTTAAGCAGAAAAAACCATTAGTTTTTCAAAAAGTTCATTTATTTCCAAATCATAACCAATTTGTTGTGATGTCATAGTGCAATGACAGTCGAAAGTGATGTATTTGCAGTGTTGCCGCTCTCATTGTCATTGTTTAAAACTGAATGTTTTAATGTTGACCTTTGGAGAAAGTTGGATTTTTGAAAAAAATAATTTTTTTCTGCTTAAAAATGTTGAAAACGAGTGAATAAGAGAGTGAGTGGTGTTTGATCAGAAGAAGGACGAATTTTGTGTGTTGAAACAACAGAAATTTGGTGTGAAAAATTGTGAAGTTTTACAACAAAATGGACTTTTATCTCCGAGAATATACGAGACCGCCGAAAATTTCATTTGAATTTTTTGTTAAGACCGAGTAATGTAAGTTCCACAAAAAATAAAAAAAAGGTGATCATGTCGATATCGTGTCTTACGCAGCGTATGGACTGAAAAATCAAAAATCCAGGGAGGGGCGCCCGCCCCCCTTGCCCTTGAGAAACGACACTCTTGAGGTCAAAATACCCATGAACCGCAGAAAAACGCGAACCCATCACATGCCAGGCAGACCATGAGCGGCCTGCCCATCTGGGCCGTCCTCATTGCAATTCAATAGCTAATTTCCAGCCGAACTCATTAGACGGCCGATCGCCGTTTATATCGGATCTCCCAAGTGCTCCACCGCCATTAGACCATACATCTCGAAGAGCGCAAACTTTTTAATCGGGTGATTGATTGCGTTTCAACGTTTACGATCATTTGCGGCGGGCTTTCTAATACGTCCGACTCGCAAACTAATTACGGAAAGGCTAATTTTTGTCGTTGCGCGACTACTAAGCTATGATATGCTCGTGGGATATGATGACTTAGTTAAGAGGGTTTTTAGTACGGGCGATGAGACCTGGAAACAACCAGGGACCCTATAGGACATGATATGCTTTATCCAACACATGACAGTTATAACTGTCATTATTGGTGTCATTTTAGCCAAGTAAACTATCAAATAGCACACTAGTGTGTTATAATCCATAACTCATTACTGACTTAACTCACGTTCATATCTAAAGCTATATTCTACTACTATTACAAACAGAATCATTGATCACCATTGATATTGAAATTGAAGGAAAATGTAAACGGTTTATTCGAATTTGAAGTTATTGCAAAATTTATTGGCTCATTGGAACCAGACGCTTTCATTTCTGTACAGCTGCTGATAGTGAAGGAAGACGCCGACACATTAGAACCTTGTATTTTGTCTGCACTTGTATTTTGTTATGCACCGATTCTTCTAGGTATCCTTCTGCTATCGTCGAGGACTTCTATCCCCCGTGGCGCTTCAAAGTAGTCATGTTAGCCCCTACATTGGCCAAAAGAGTCACTGAAGACCTACTCAGGCAGTGGCCGGTGTAGAGCGATGGTTCCTCCAATTTCAAAAACATTGCAATTCTTGAAAGTATCTTCGACAACGTGTTACACCTCCCGTTTTTGTGAAAAATAAAAAAGCGGCTAGAACTAGTATTCTTTGGTCTCGAAGACATGTATTTTTCACATAAATTGACCGGGTTGACTGGAAATCCTTCTTCAAGTGTAGTGAAACTTTTCGATTTCTAGTGTTTTGCAAAACTACTTGAAAATTTTTTCCTACGCCTTGAATATTTTTTATTTTCAAATTGACCAATTCATCGCACCTACAAGCACCGTTAATCCCCATTATCAAAGCCACTTTCATCAACAAGTACTCGTCGTCGGGAGCTTCGTTTAAAAACTTCTCTATTTCGGGTCGTTCTAATGTCTTGGATTTCTTTGGTTCGTATCCCTGTGATCTGCTCTTCGAAAAGCTCGTTACTTTGCCATATTATGAAAAGTCGATTATTTTATAAAGGCAAATAGTCGAGCGAAGCATCGAGTATCAATGGGGCTAATTTTTTTTGCAAATGTAAAAAGTGGAACAGCCGAAAACACGGTAAATAGGAGAAGTGTCTTATGTCCGTCTCTTGGTTCTAAGCTTCCTTCCCACCAATTTTCAGCCATATATAGAACACAATCTTTGCAAATGAAAAAATCTAATAGCGATTATACACCTCAATGATTAATTAAATTCAAAATGTGAAGAAAAAATTAATAGCTACTCAGAGTACTTATCAAGAAAGAGTCATAATAAGTGACGATATTTTCCATAGTCATGAAAAAAATCAAATACTGACCTGTACACGACTAGATAATGTCTTCACTTCCTTGCGTTCCTTCAGTCCGGGTGTCCAAATCAAAAACCTATGTATTTTCATGGAACTCGCTATGAGGCAGATTGATTTGTCCAATACCTCCAATATTCTATAGTCAGCTTCGTTTTCTGCTAGGAGGAGTACCGTGAATCCTTTTTCACGACTTTCCACTCTGAAAATAAAAAAAAACGTAAACGAAAATTTCGTGACTTTAGTTTAGCCTGTCTGATGCTGACATTGGACATGTTGCTGTGACAACCATCCGTGTTTCCTGTGGAATTACGAATTTCTGGTAATAGATTCAACTTGAATCTCAGGAGATTCTTCAATTCAAAAAAGCATATTAAAAAAAGTAGCAATTTTTCTACTATGAATATAATTTGTTTTTGTGTTTGAATGAATAAATGAATAAAGTCAGCATCATATGGAGGCTTTCTACATTGAAACATATATTTGAAAATTGAATTGAATTATCGTAGCAAAGTTTGCATGAAGAAACAGTCAGCAGGCACAAACATCCCCTTCATAATGAAATTAATGGATTATTGTGAGTATTATTATTCACATCGAAATTGCCATGACTTTGGTCCTTCGAGCCGGATTACGGAGATAGGTCCCAATTACAGGCAAAAACATAGTATAATGTGAACTCTACTCATACTCACGTGGGGATGCTGAAGTAATACAGCAACAGCTTCGCTATTTCGTATTTGTTCAAACCCGCTCTCGAGATGCACTCTGCATAGCAGAGTATGATGGGTCGTCCGTCAGTATCGGTAGTGCCTGCAACAAACAAGAGGAACGTAAATCGGTAGGAATATAAACTGAGAAATAGACATAGACATATAACTAATGGACTGGCCCTTATGACAGTTTTTCACATAACACGACGCGGAATACAATAGAGAGAGAAAGGATATGCACATTGAAGTGATATTGTGAAGGACAGAATAATAATTCTATACTTGAATAACTAGTCTTCTTGACCTCTCTCTATCTGCTACATTAAGGAAGGAATTCGCTTGAAGGTTATACTTGAAGTATTCTGTCTTGCTCACTCTGCATGCAGTCTTCTCTCTCTTAGGGCCATTCCATTAGTTATAATGTCTATGTAGTGTGAAGAGGCATACATCAACTATGCACGGAAAGACCCATGAACCAATATTTGTTTATCACATCAGTATATCAATCAACCCCTTCCCACCATTGTCGGTAACGAATACTGTTCATTAATCATTATACAGAGCGTTCCAAAGAAAACTTGCCCCCCTTTAAGTCATCAACGAACGTGTGATCGAAAATTTCCGAACACACGTCAATTTTCATATCTAGGGGGGCTAATTTTGTATGAAAATCATAACCAAAACTTCACCCCCTAACGGTTAGCAGCTACCCCGCATATTTTTTCGAATGCATGCGGGGTAGAATGATACATCATTTGGCAGATCTTTTATCCCTCTATTACTTCTGTTTTTTGAAATTGGTTCACTCTTTGTCGAGAAAATTAGCTTTTGAACATGTTATTTAAGAGAAAACAGAAAATACGCTATGGTTATCGTATCGTAGAGTTGGGAGATTATGATTGCACTCCAAGAAATGGTTCGAAAACGTCGAATCATTTTTAGGGCCTCTGATGTTCCACAAACCGTTTTGGGAAATGTCTGCAACACTGTCCCACATGAACGCTTTTTCACTCTGGACACCAAAGCTTATCGATATATGTAGTATAAAAACAAAGGACCTTTTATTTTTCATTTTTCGTGATGATTTACTAAATAGTCATGGCATTGTTTATAGGGATATGAAATTGTTAGCCCACCATAGGGAAATACATTCAAAGGGCTAGATACTACGTATAATTTTGGCATTATATAGTTAGTTTCCAAATCATGTTCTTTCTTTCATCGTTTTCACTGACGTCGTAGCTTGAATTACACATTTTCTTGATAATTCAAATGTAATTCCAAAAGATGCCATAAATTCAGAACCAAAACTGAAATTTTTCGACAATGTTTTAGATCAATCATATCTAGAGGATTACTTTGTTATCTCACCTTCCATTTCCTGTATAAACTTCTATTGTCAACTCTATTTTGAAGCTTCATTACCTACTTCTCTTTCAAAATTCAAGACAAAATAACGAACAGAAATCTGCACCAATGTCACCTTTCAAAGAAGGTAACTTTGTCGTGGATTGTCAAGCAAATGGAAATATCGACACTAGTGTAGATGACATAACCAAAACGCCTCAGCGCCTTTTTACACAGACATTGGCAAACTATACACTATATATATAAACATTGTTAACGGCTACATCAATCAATTTATATTCCTGTTCATTAAACAGTTGGTTGAATGGGCACTCACTCACAAGCTAGCATGTGTCAGTTTATACTTCCTGTTGTTCGGTTCACAGCAAGAACAAACGACTGTCGTCGCTGCTTTGATTGAGATTTCAAGAAGGGGCACGTGCTTTGCATGGAATTCCAATGGTATGCTAATGTGACATCAAGTCGTTTGTGATTCCAGATGACTGTCATATGGAAGCGTTCAAATATTATTGAAGTGGTTTCCTATAGCAGTCAGTGGATTGTTGATAAAAAAGTGACTGTAGATATACAGGTTGGATGTGATTTTTCTTGTCATGAATCATTAAAAAATATTGACATTCCTAAAATATTTTGCAAATCAACAACATTTCTGTATTTTAACGAAATAATATTTTCCCACTTCTGGAGTAAAATAACGCTAGATAACTCATTATTAGTACCATGAACAAAGAGCTAAAATGAAAGAATTGAGGAAGAATCATTACCAAGTATTTATTGGTAGAGAAAAAAAGCATACAATAGAAATAACAATAGCAACATGGTCTCCAAAAGGTAGAGGCCTCTATCTATACCGCAATGCTCTCTCCCATACATACATTGTAAGTTGAATTAAAGCTTGTAAAAACGATAAAGATAAAACTTCAGTGTTGGAGAGAGCAGGATGATACAAGTTGTCGTGTGGTTCTACCCAAACTGCAAATAGGTATAGCTTATCCAATCCATCTTGGCACAAACTCAGTTACTTTTCCAGTTGCACACTGGTAGTTTAGACCGTGACGAAAGAAAAGACACCGAATGGGAATAAATTTCAACACAGTGAACACATATAATAGGTGTTTTTTTACCCTAGTATATTTCACAGAGAATACTGGGCATATACTTTATCAGTTCTCGGCCAAGATGGATTGGATAAGCTGTACTAGCATTGTATAATGATTTAAGTACTAGGATAAAAGAACATACAAGTGTTTTTTTGAATAAAATGACAAATGCAACATTTGCAAATCATCTTCTGACTGAAAGACATGACTATGGGCTAGTGCATTTGGAGAAGAAAGGTCCCATATCAATGTTTGAAACTCCTATTCGTCCGAAATTGAATGAAACATGCTCGACCACTGTAACTATTTTCAATTTCAAATTTGGCAACACTGGTCGCAAACGCCATGAGAAGATCAAGATCTACTTTCGAACTGTCATTATTTATAACATAACATGACAGAGCTCAACCGTTTATCCACAAAAAGAAATGTGCGAGCCAAACTTGATACGAAATCTTCAAGTCACATAATTTTTTCATAGTGAAATATACTTGGTCACATCTCTAGATTGCGAATGATCTCTGAAAAGGAACGCTTCGCGCTGTTAATAATGGTTGGGAAATCATATTTCATTCGAGACGCAAGCAGTCATATAAAAATATCATACTTAGTTGTCGTTGGAGTTTCAAAGGTTAGTAATATGTTGTTCGAATTTTATTGCGTTCGTAGTACCTCCTTGGGTAAGACAAAATCATCCTGTAACAAACTCAATCTGACGGAATCCTTAGAAATAATAGTAAAATTCCGTTAATCGGGCTCCGCCTCAGAAATAAAATTTTTTTGGTGGAATTACGTATTTTGGCCTCCTGAACAAAAAAGTCAAATGAAATTTTTGGGGCTCTCAACTCGTTTCGGAGATACGGTCCCCCGAAGACAGGAAATCGGGGTTTTACGCCTATGTTTGTTTCTCAGCCAATTCCGCTCGAAATTCCTCCTTTTTATCAGCACAATATACACATTTTATACCACCTTCTTCATCACTTTCCAATCGAATTATAGGAATTATAGTATTTATAGGCATGTAAAAATGGCTATAATTTTGTAGAACAAATTATCAATATAAAAATAACTGCCACACAAGTCAAAAGTAATTTATGATAGAGAATATGAGGCTTACGATAAGAAGGGTGAAGAAAGTCGATGGGGCCAGTGACGTTTTCGGCAATGTGAGTTGTCAATTTAATTTTTTTGTAAACAGTACAAAGCAAGAATAGG
>JAVJAQ010000663.1:77500-182110 GCA_032362365.1 Zygogramma bicolorata
GATGTTCATAAAAAATAAAATCATGTTTGAAATGTGTAAAATGATAAGGAATGATCCTAACAGCAAATGCCCAAAAGATAACAAAGTTCGAAGATTAATTTCCTTATAAAAACTAAAATAGAAGTTCTAGCATTCGTTTGGGTTCAGGAACGATCTGTGACGTCAGTACCCTTATCGAACAGCTCTCCGACATTTTCCATATCTTGTTTACCTGCCTTGAGCGTTGTCGTCATTCATATTCATGTTGCCTGTTCAAATTTAAAGTGTGGGTTTTAGGTGGCGATAGTTTGTTTCTGTTAAAATCGAATAGTTTGCTGCCAAAGTATTTCTTGTGCTCCGCTCAATGGTTGTTGAATGGAAGAGGGTTTTGGGAAAGGCGATTCAAATAGCTTTGCAACAATATATGTTACAATGGTCTCTAATTTTTTGGAATCGTGTACATACTTGGGGGGGGGCAGGCTAGTGATACAAAAGAAAGGCAATAATAATTATATTTTCAATTGGTAAATTATTCGAGAAAAAAATTGAGAAGGTAGTTATTGCCTCCATTCATTGCATTGTCATGATGTGTCGAGCCATGTTCAGTTTTAATATTGTGCAGTAAGTAAAACAGAATTTGAAGACAAAATACGTTGATATTTGTAGATATATTTCGTGATATAATCCACTTCGACTATATTGAATGAATTCTCTTCTTCAAAGATGTCTCTCCTAGCAGCAGAAAATCACCTTTATACGTTCAATTTAACTCGGAACGCTGATGGAAACTTTGCGTGGATTGTATTCACACAACCAGGATCAAAACACCACTTAATTCAAATTCATTATACTTCTTCGTCTCTCTCTTTTCTTCCATTGTGAACATAACAGAACTATGTGAACACCGTTAATATATAACAGATGAACACCAATAAAGGAGGTGACGTCACAAACTGTAGCCTTGTTGCAGGAAGCCGTTTTCTAGCCTCGCGTAGAACTGAAATTTTATTTTTATTTTATTGTCGCCATACAAGAACATCGAACCATTCAGTGGAAGTTATGCCTTCATGTAGTCTTACTTTCAAAAATTATTGAACATTCCTACAATATATAGACAAGGGAAGTCCAAACCAATACCAATCAGCAAGGAACATTGCCAACTAACATTCAGGGGAACTACTTTTCATATCGCACATCAACATGCCCAGCCATCCAATCCAATCTTCCCGTTGATTAAACCCACAATTATAACGGAGATTTAGGATTTTTCTCGGCACCAACCTCAAGACTAGTCCATAACCCAGATAGGAAATTAATCGGCGAGGAGCAAGTGGAAAATCCTGTCGTTATCCACCTCGCCAGCCGTCGAAGGAGCATCCGGTCAATCGGTTACAGGTGTGGAGGAACTCTGACCTCGCGGCTTCCGCATACCTCTCATTACCACGGCATCCCGCTCTTCTGGGTTAACCGAGTCATGAGTCATGTGATACATTTCACTGTCGGGCAGACCGAGTCAGCGTGGAGGCAGATACTTGGATGAGAGACGCATCTGAGAGCTGTGATACGAGTTAATCGCAGAAAGGGGATCTTCTTGATATGATGCTTGCTTTTGATTTTTTCTTGATTTCAGTTACACTGAAGTCAATTTCAAGAATAAGGAGTGAATTCTTTGGAATGTTGTTCCATTTTATATGAGAATTTACTCTCAAGTAATTTCGTCAAATTGTCTATACCATGATCAGGTGACGGTTACAATTGAAACCGGTATATTGTTACCACTACTAACACTGGAGTATAAGCATCTTTCATTCAGTCATTTTCATTCTCACTGAAAGAGCAATGCCATATGAATACAGCTTATTCAATCTATCTAGGCACAAACTCAGATACATTTCCAGTTTGCACACTGGTAGTGTAGACCATGAGGAAAGAAAAAGCACTCTCTAAGAATAAATTCCAACACAGTGAACACTAATAGGGGATTTGGTAATTATCCGTTAAGCGGGCTCCATCGTGAAATTAAAAAAATTCTGGTGGAACTTACGTATTTTGGCCTCCTGAACAAAAAATTCTAAGAAGTTTGGGGGGGCGCGCAAGGGTTTTTGGCGGCACAGACAGGCAAGAGAGGGGGGATGGGGGTTTTTCGTTTTTTCTTCTTTCCCCCCTCTTTTCCCCCTCCCTTCCTCCTCCCCAATATAATTTATTTTTTATATCTTTCTTTCTCCCTTTCCATAAAAATAAAAAGTATTTTTCTTTTTTTTTCTAAATATGAGTGAAAGAAATTGATAAATAAATGGGGGGGGGAGGAAAAGAAAAAAAGGGGGGTGGCGCTTTTTGTTTTGTTGTTCTCGTATTTTTATGTTGATTTTTCTCTTTGGGTTTTGTTGTGAGAAATTTTTATAATTTTGTTGTTGTGTGGGAAAGAGGGGGGGGTAGAGGGTGTGTATTGGGTTGTGAGAAAGAAGGAGGAAGATTGGGGGGGGGAGTGGGAGGAAAAAAAAATAAATATATAAACTTTAAAACCCCCTTTTCCCCCTTTTTGGGGCTGTTTTTCGGAACTATTTGTGGGGCCCTAAAACTTTAAGAATTTTTTTTTTTGGAGGTCGGAATACGAAAGTTCTTCCAAAAATTTTTTTATTTTTCCATGGGGCCCCCCCCCACGGATAATTACCGGAGATTTTTCATCTTCCTATATTTCAAAGAGATTGCTGGGTATATACGTTATTAGCTCTGATCCAAGATGGATTGGATAAGCTGTATATTTTTGGATTCTCCTATATCTAGTAACCTACGACTCCAGTTGTCTAATAAATTGAAACAAAATTCAACTCGGCTGTCATAAAATAGACGCTTTATTATTTTAGATGAAATTGTGAATTGAAACAAAAATGGAGTGAGAATTGAAGTGATGGCGATTTTGATATCGAAGCAGTACCCCATCTAGAGTTAAGAAAACGAAAATCGATATAAGTAACGATTTGTTGATATACAAATCGAAGCAATTACACTATTGGGATTTCAAAATGAACGATACTCCCTCTGGTGAGAAGTTTAAAACAACGTCAAAGTATTGTCAAAGTGGTGCTTAGGGGCCGTTCATAAAATACGTTCGCATACAAGGGGAGGGGAGGGGTCTTGCTGAGTGTGACAAGATGTGAAAAGGGGGGACGGGGGGTATGCGGCAACGTGACGTTCGCCGTTTATTATTTTTTGGCATGAGCGCTAGAAACCAGCGTGACCAATTTTGGTCTACTTTTTTGTAGATTTCTGACGAAAATTGAAAAATTTCGATATGAAAGAAATCTTCAGTAGATTTTGGTAGAAATCTACACGTGCGACATCTTCTAACGAATTCCTAAACTCATCAATTTTTTAATCTAATCTATAGTGCCTCCATCTTTGCGAATGAATTATGAATTGAGAATGCGTATTAATCTTGTTAAAGGAAAATGTATTTCAATATAAAAATGAAAAAAAATAAGGCGATTTTTTACTGTTTTATTGTGTTATTGAGGATTGGATTTTCTGATTATGGAAAATATGTATATTATTTGTGGCCATCCATAAATGAATATTTTTTTTTTTTAGAATTTGGGGTATTTCATTTGGGAGTTGTCCTAATCCGGGAGGGGGGGGTCTTAGTTTTTGGAACGAAATATTTCTAGGGGGGTCGCAAAAAGGGGGAGAAAGCTGATTTTAGTGTGACGTTTTATGAACGGCCCCTTATTAGTTGAAGTGTTGGTCAAAATGGCGCTGCGATATTTTTATGAAATTTTGGAATATGATTGAAATTATCATTACTAATGTTTATCAAGCAAGTTTTTTATTATTTACCGAAGTGAAATTTCCTCATCATTGACAAAATAGTTGAGGCTTTCGCGGCCGAGGTTTTCAGTATCACTACTTTTATTCGGGTTTGAAGGCCGTCTTTTTTTGGATTTTCTTCCTGTCGTTTCGGTTGCTCTGGCTGGTTTCTTCTTCGGTTTTTTCTTCTTTTTGTTCTCCCCCCCGATTGTTGGTTGTTTTTTTTTTCATGGTTTTATTTCGTCCGAGTTTGGTTGTTTTGGGTTTTTATTTCTTCCTTTTCCTTTGGTTGTTTTTTCTTTTTTCTTTCTTTCCTTCTTTCCTTTGGGTGGGTTCGGAGTATTTATTTCTTTACTAACTTATGAACTCCCTTTCCTTTCTATTTTTTTTTTTTCAGTTTCCCTTTTCTTTTCTTTTTGTTTGTTTTTTTTTTTCTTTTCTTTTTATATCTTCTTCTCTTTGTTTCTCCCGCCTCCCGCCCCCAGTAGTTGTCTTTGGTTTCCCTGTTTGGTGCCTTTTTTTTTTTTTTTTCCAGAATCATCTCTTTCGTCTCCCTCCCCCCGCTTCCTGCTTCTCCCCCCTCCCCCATCTCACTTCCTCTCCTTTTCCTCTTTCTCTCCTCCCCCCTTCTCCCGCTCTCCCGGTGTATTGTTTCCGTCTTTTCCTCCGCCCCCCGGCACGTGCTGGTTTCGGCCGCTCCCCGTGCTGTTGTTTTTTTTTTTCCTTTTTTTTTTTTTTTTTTTCGGTTTTTTGTTTTTTTTTTTTTTGTTTTTTTTTTTTTTTTTTTCTTCTTTTTTTTTTTCCACACTTTTCTATGCCACCAGTAGAGACTCCCACAGTACTGACTAAATACAACCTAAATTCTTCCACAAAACCAAATTTAAGCCGACCCCCAGAGTGAATTAGTCCCTGAGTCCCACTAGATTCACATGCGGTGCGGCGCGCTGCGGGCATCCAGCGTATCCCTTATACCTTCCACCGGGAATAGGCTAAAGGGAGAGAGGCCAAAGGATTATGTGGGAAATAGGAAAATAGGACTTGAGCAAAACGGCGCTCTGGCGGTGGCCGACCACGGGCTTGGGGTTGAAAACCCCATGATTGTGTTTGACAATCCGATACTGCTTGCCCCCCCCCAACGTGGCCCACCCGACCCGGGCTAAGAGACATTAAAAATCACTAAAAAAGTATTATCCGTAAAACAGAAGCGATTATCTCCCACCCCAGAAGGAGTATCCACTTTAATCGAAAGTAGTTCCCCATTTCTTGTTCTTCATTATTTACTGATGATTGTTCTTTTCCCCAAGAGGACCAATTTTACCTACCCTACTTCAATTTCAATTTCACTATTCCGCATCACAAAATTACAACTCCGACCGAACTACACCCTCCTACAAACAAATTTCAACTAAGAAAATTCAATTCTCGGCTTTAGAATCTAATTTAAATGGTATTCACTCGAAGAAGAAGACCCCCCCGAGGAACCTCGAAACTTGAGGGACCTACAAACCAGGACGACCGTCCACGAAAAAAAGGGGTTCCTCATCATTATTAACCTATGTTGAAGAAGTGTCACCTCTCATGAAAGGAAATGCTTGGACAATGCTGATTTCTAAGTAAAGTAGTCTAAAAAATTTTTTACACTCTCTTTCATGAAAGTCGTTGCTCACAGACTTCGTAACGAAAAGCGCACATTTAACACCCGAACAACAATCCACTTTCCAGCCATTAGCATGTTCGCCTTCGACAAAGGCCAATAATCCGGGAACGTCTCTGCACTTCTAATCACTCCTATTATCTGATGCGTTAATTTGTTCTATAAATGGTTTTTTCGACATATCTCCACCGATACCGAACTGTAAGAACGGCTACATTTCTTTCGAAATTGTGGTAAACATGCTTGAAGTTTCAGATGTTTACTATTATAAAACAAGTGTTTTTCTCGACAATAATTTTTACAACTTTTCGGGTCATAAAAGCTATTGTTCAGTGTAAAAGTGTCTCAATTTCGTGAATTTTATCATAGTGAAAATACCACAGGAAACTGCTTGAAAATTTTTAATATGGATTATCATTACCAGTACCGACCAGTTCAGACAATTTTTGAAGGAGATCGTATGTGAAACCTACTAATTCGAATATCCAGGGGCCTCATGAACCTGTTATCATAACAAAACCGCACTGAAATTCACATCTTGTCAAAAATTCGCCTTGTGAGATATTCCCACAGGCAGCCTCACTCTCAACAACACAGATTCGAGTGAGATTTTTTTTCAAACAATCCTCACGTTCGCATCTCTCAGCAACAGGTGATTCCCAGACCTCCCTTAGCGTGCCCGGCAGGTGGAATAATCCCAGCTCTGCGTGGGAGTCCCACAGAGACGTCAGACCAGGCCTCGTGCCTCATCAGACACGTTATTCGACTGTTTGCATGTGCGACTTGTGGGAGGAATCGCTATTAACGCAAATTGAGTCTCGCGTTTGCTAATCCTGCTCAGCGACAGATCGATTGATTCAAATGCCGAGAGAGAAAAAATGAATGAAGTTGGAGAAGGCTTCGAATTGAACAGTTTCAAAGTTTCTAGAGATCAAAAATAAGCCTAACACCAAACTGATATTATTTGCACTTCAGATACTAAATCTGAAGATTGGGGTAAGAAATTTACGTATTTGTAACCTAAGAGAGTGCAGGTAGGAACTACATGAAAAGTTTGAAAAAAATGAGATTTGATATTGGAATCTATACAAGTGTGGAAGGGTAATCTGATCTACCGTGAAAAGTTGCTGTGTTATTCAAAAACCAATTACTTTTGGATAGAATATATCTACTTACTCAGCAACTTCTCGTTTTGTTCAAATTTACCAACTTATTCACCAATTCTTTTCTTTGATATTAGTTGTTGAAAAAATGTCAAAGATTTAAATTTTGACATAACATTTTGACTTTCAAGAGGGGTACCACTTTTATCAAGTGAACTCATAGAGATGCAATTTTTCTCAGACGGCGTGATGAAAGCAGTTTCCTTTAATATTCGTTTCCTGCCATTGCCCTCTCTTGCCACAATTTTTGTGCCATTCTATTCTACTGTGTTCCTAATGTATATCCTGAAATCACTATTTCAAACTTTCAGAGGCCTTGATGGTTTCCCGATATGTTATTAATAATACGAACAAAGAATTTGTTGAATACAATTTTTTGTGTTTTCTCTTCGTTGTCTTGAATGTTGTTTTAACATCATACCTGTTGCCTATAAGTTTTATCTTTTCAGAGGAACATAAACTGTAATGTTTACTTGCGTATCTTGTGGAGCTTGTATGTCTTCACTGAGGCGTGTGTTTCGATTTTCAATTTTTTTGTCTGGATATCAATTTTCTACCAATATTGGTTGTATATAGTTGATCTTTTCATCGATTTTTCTCAATGAATTGCATCCTATTTCTGTTTTACCATCAAGCCCTTCTACTATACCTTTTTTGACACTTGTGCGGTGGTTTGAGAAAATAGTGTAGATATCTGTGGATGTGTGTTTTATTTCGATATACACTTTTGTCTACATGATGTGTCGATTTCTTTATCATAACATCCAGAAACGGAAGTTCATTTTCTATTCCTTACGTATTTATGTGATAACTAAATTATTGGTTCTTGTTTGTTAATATGTTTCAAAAATTTGTCAAGTTTATTTTGCCCCCATGTCTCTATATAGTAAAAACATCATCAACATATCTCCACCATACCTTCGGACCATTTTGATAACTTTCTACAAAAGAATCATTAAAATACTTCAGTCATCGGAAATGGGTAAGCCTCTGAAGAAGCTGGCCACTCGCGCTAGCGAAACGTTAGAGAAAAAAAAGTTATACTAAAAACCTCGGCCGCGAAAGCCTTAACCATTTTGTCAAAATACCCCATATTAATATTACTCAGATTCAGAAAATTCTGGTTGATAAAATCATTTTTGAATTGAATATTGTTTTTTCTATACAACATTTTGAGATATACATTGTAGCATTTTACGTTTACGTTTACATTTTGTTCTATTGATCAGTGTTCCATCATTCTCTTATTTTGACTCGACAATTTCTAAAGTTTTATTCAGAGGAACGTTGGTAAACAGACTTCCTCCAAAGAAACTCACCAATATGTTTGCAGGTTGTATTTCAATTTGTTCTTATTTTTCCATTAGATGTGGAGTATTCTTTTTGTAGCTATCACTATTACCTGTGATATTCGGAGTATGAACCAATACCACTCAGCAATTAATTGCCATTTTTTATTTCTATCGCTAAAATTTGCAGTTTCCACAACACTCCCGAGTTTTGAGAAAAATGATGAATAATTTATTTTTAACACACTCTACCTACATAAATGATCATATTCAAAAAAATTGGTGGTCTTCACACTACTCAATAAAGCAAGCTTACACTTTGGGCAAAGGACAATGTGGACAAAAAATACGATGAATCATAGATACTTGAACAATGAAAATTAGACTGATTTCATATTACTACATAAAACTTGTTCCGATGTACCATATATTGATCAATATTGATATTGGCACAATATTTTGCATAAGGTAGGTCAGGATAGTCATTTTTGATGATCAGTGTCGTTTTCAGAAGTGTCAAAGCCATTTCCACTCTCTATAGCTAGAACAAACAGCCCATAAAAGTGAATTGAACTATTCAAAAACACGGAGCTTTCTCCGACTGTGCCGCCTTAATCCCTAGACTCCAATTCCCATTCAAAAAACGTTCTCGATTCTCACTTTCAGTCACTTCTCGATGCAAAAGTGGCAGAGAGCATCACGACTGGCATTCGGTATGCAAACCGTATCAACTAACCTCTCTCCTTCGACAATTAACACCAAATGAACCGTAATTAGTGTGTGGGGCTTTCACTGCAGCACCCGCACAATCGTCGTACGCTGAAAAATCGAACAAATTAACGCATCAGATAATAGGAAAGTAATTAGAAGTGCAGAGACGTGCCCGGAGAATTGGCCTTTGGCGCAGGCGAACATGCTAATGGCTGGAAAGTGGATTGTTGTTTGGATGTTAAATGTGCGCTTTTCGTTACGAAGTCTGTGAGCAACGACCTTTCATGTAAAAAGTTTTTTCGACTACTTTACTCAGCATTATCCAAGCATTTCCTCTCACGAGAGGTGACACTTCTTTAACCTATTAGGTTAAAAATGATGAAAAAATTTCCCATAGGTGAATAATGAAAAACTATCAATTAAGATTTCAAATTAAGATCGCAGCGCCATATTCCAACTTATAATCTCCACTTTGACAACTATTGCTATTCAAGGTTAGGCTGGATAAAACTTTGACGTTGTTTGAAAACCCCAAACTAAAGTGGCTATATACTGGTGTTTCCACTCCATAGAAAAGATTGGCAGCAGATCTGGCCTACTTGATCAAGAATTGATGACGTAGACCGTAGTAATAACTCAAAAACTTCGCCAGGTATCGTCCCTCTCGCAGTTGAGATGACAGTCATGTGCACGTCCTGTGTTGCCAAGTGGATATGTCGTTGGAAATTCTGGTCTATGTGCTGAAATAATTAGTTGATTTTTGATATTTTCATTTGAGCAATATAATATTGTGATCTCAATTCGAGAGCTCAGTTTGGAAGTAGTATCACAATTCAGCCGAATATTATTCAGGTTAGTGCGTGTGAGCGAATAGGCGTGAGAATTGTGATCAAATTTTATGGATATGTAAAGTGAGAAAATGCTATTTTTTCTGATGAGTGAAATCATTATTATTTTTTATAATCTCCTGTGTTGAACTGAAAATATCTAAAACACAAATCACTGCATTTATAGAATATTCAGAACGCGTGCACACTCTAGAATGTTGTTGCCAGCAAACTTCTTTTGTGTTTTTTAATGATCACTACGAAATTTTTGAATGGTCATTGAAAATACTAGAACTCGTACTAGAACGTGAGATTATTCTTGAAGGTGGGTCATTGAAAATGAAGTTTGTTTTCATCAAACGTCAGATTGATCTCGCGTTCTATTCTCTGTTCTAATAAAAAGTGATCTGTATTGGCAACAACGTATTCCATGGATCGAGTGATTTTTAGGAATTGCAACCACAAGCGCACCCTCAGGGCGTAATTTGGAACAACTACACCCTATCTACAGGTTTGTCTGAAACAATATCGCAATACTGAAAGCACCAGTATATAGCCATCTAACCCCAAACCATAAAATTTCGTGAGCGACTATTACAGTTTTTGGTGTTTTTTCAGTCTTCATGTTGACGTCAACTATGAATTGGCGTGATAAACACCAGTTAAAGTTTTAATCATACTCCAAAATTCAAAAATAATATCGCAGCGCTACTTTGACCAAGACTTCAACCAATAAGCACGACTTTTGACAATACTTTGGCATTGTTTGAAACTTTTCACCTGCTTCGAATTGTATGTCAACAAATCGTTACTTGTATCGATTTCCGTTTTCTTGATTTCAGATAGGGTACTGCTTCGATATCAAAATCGCCTTCACTTTGGAATTTCTTCCTAACGTTTCGCTAGCGCGAGTGGCCAGCTTCTTCAGAGGCTTACTCATTTCCGATGGAAAGAAGAATTCATTCAGTTTGGGGTACGACAAGGTACTGTTCTTGACCTACTATAATAAATCATATATATACAGAGAAGTGAAACAAAAAGTATGCACCTGTATTTTCTCCTTCATTTGGAGTTTGGAACAAAAAAGATCGGGCACGTTAAGTTTGCTTTCGAAGGGTACATATCTACACATACACATATTTTTCAACTTCTACCTTCGAACCCCTAACAACACAGTCCTAAAGTTTCTCAAAAGGAAACTGGGTGTGATATTTCATGTGAAAAAGTACAAAATTATTTTTCCAGTGATACCCTATTCATTGAAATTTACCCAAACATTCAATGGTAAATCGTCGTTGAAAACATCAACCCGATCATTTTGGTACTGATGAAAAAGACGAATAGATTTTAAGATCCAATAATCAGATCAAATACAAACATTTCAGAATCACTTGACTCAAACCAAAGCAAGATTTCAATGTTGAAATTTTTTATCACAATTAAATTCCCCATTTATCGTTTGCTCTTTTTTGTTGGAAAAACTAAATGAGTGTGGAAAATTCAGGCAAATATTTAATTTTGTCTTGTCATTGCTTCAAAATGGATTCCAGGACATTCTACTTCCTCAATTAGTATTTATTAAAATCCTTCCATATTCAAATGCAAAATTTTATAGTTTAAATTACTTCTCCTGATGATGCTAACTTGGTTAGTGAAATGTGCGCCGGGTGAAAATGATATCAGGATCGGAGTTGGGGTGTATGATGTCTCATGAAACTATTCAATTCTACGACAAAGGTTGAAAAAAAACTGATTATGAGCAATTTGTTGTCCTAACATTGCTGATTGCTGGTTGCAAAATTGTTTCCTGAAAGTATTTCAGCTGCATACAGTAACTTTTGAGACACAGGAGCATCCGCCAAAATCGATCATCTTCGACAGAGCGTTTCCACCAAATATTGAACACGCCGTTAATAGCAGTCCACCATTGTCCCTTTATCTTTGATCTCTGATATTCCCATCTCTCCGAAGGAAATTGCAAGAACAATAGTTATTCAATTCACCAAATTCTATATATATACCTACCAGGGCGGAAAATTAAGCACTTCTTAATTTTATTTTTTGCCGAGGTATGTGTACTATTTTATTTAAAAGTCATTCGGAATAATATCATAAAGCTATGAAGAAATGAGTATATGCAAGATTAATTTCAATTTATTTTGTGTTTCAAGTAGGAATTGCACATAAACGAATTTGATGACGATCCCATAAATGTCAATGTTGTCATTCTTTGTAAAGGTCATTTAGAGGTTGTAATGTTTCACAACTCAGCTTCTTGGGTTTTAATTAGTGCGTTCTGCATCCATATCTCGTGAATTTTCGTTATGTTTTATAATATCAACTATTCTATAACTTACTGAAGTATTAGCGGCACTTTCGTCAATAAAAATGTACCAGCATTGAGCGACGAGAGCACTGAATCCTGAAGAAAATGACTAATAAAACGGTAACGTGACATTTTTTGAAACTGATGTCTTGGTTATTGGAGGGTTATGTGGTTTTCCAGGAAGGAATTGAGTACTTTCATCTATCATGTCGTTTTGCTACTGAGATAATGTAGAATAACTGTATTATTGTATCAAGGATAGCTGATTTTTTTTGTAACTGCGCTGATGTGTACACTTTAGCGGGTATCTAAGCATTTTATGAATATCGATAGGCGGAGTGACGTTTCGAATAAAAGAAGAAGACGGCGTCGGAAAAGTGCTAAAAGGTCTTGGAAGTGGTTTGTCGACTTCGTCTTCTTCTGAATGAAAAATGGTCACTTTCCAGTCTGAAATGAGGTATGAAACAAGTACATTCTTTAATGATTGTGAATGAAATATATCACACACATACGTACATCTCTTCGGGAAGACACCTGATACCCTACCATCGAGCTGTCACACCACCCATTCACTCGGAAGAAGAGTTGGAATTTTCCTTGGCACATCATCACCGCACGGAATGGATTAATAATAATTAGTTGAGGATGTAATTACAGAACTGGAGTTATAATTAATGTCGGCTATAGGACACCGCGGTCGTTGATTTATCTACTGCTATTTATGATGATCGTAATCAAACACAGATGCGAGAAAATATTCATCGTTTACTTTTTGCTGGGATTATCTCCCTCATTGCGGATAACCGATGAAAAAGTTGAAGGCTACACTGCTTTTTCAGAGTTTTACAGCTATCAATTGCACTAGACTAGTTCAACCAATTGAACTGATCAAAATAAACCTGGCTTTTAGCTCAATTTTCAGGTACCTGTATTCGAATTTAAATTTTTTTTTTTACATTTTTTTTGGAAAAAATCTCAACATATTTTCTCTCCTGCACCAAGTTCAACCAACAAAATGTGTGCATTTCCATAATTTTCAAAATTTTGCTTTAAAGCAAACGTTTTCGTGTACAAGTTAATTAATAGAGAAATTAATAGAAGATGTATGATATAATAAGGGTAATATGAATAGTTTTCTATTTTTTCCATCTTGTTCAAATTACGAGTATTCTGGATGAAAATAGGTATGTTTACAAACGAATAAAATCCTGTTTGAAACGTGTAAAATGATAAAGAATGATCCTAACAATGAATGCTCAAAAGATTACTAAACTAATGAAATCGTTTCCTTGTGAAAACTCAAATAGAAGTCCATCATTCGTTTCAATTCAGGAACGCTCTGTGACGTCAGTACCCTCATTGAACACGCGTGTTTAGCTGCTTGGAGCGCTACGGTTATTCATATTTACGTTGCATGTTCAAGTTGAAGTATTTGGTGGCTATGGTTTGTACCTGTTGAAATCGAATTGTTTGATGCCAACGTGTTTTTTGTGCTGCGATCAATAGTTTCAACATACAAGAAGGTTTTCAAAAAGTTGGTTCGCATAAGCTTCCAACAGTAGATATCAGAGTGATGTCCGATTTATTTGCATCGTGACAGACTTCAATCAACCACAGACTAGTGGTTCAATTGGTAAATTATTTGAGGAAGAGGTTGAGAAGGTAGTTATACGACGTTTGTTATTTGTAAAGCTAATTCGTGATATGATTCACTTTGCCTACATTATATAAACCCCCTTGTTCAAATATATCTTACCTAACCGAATCAAACCACTTCTTTTAACATTCAATTTTACGCGGAACGCTGACGAAAACTTTTCGTGGATTGTTCTTTGAGGTATTCACTTACCAAAGTCATTACACTTTCCCCTAACGCAAAATTCGTGAACATAACAGAATTGTGTGAATACCGTTGAAATATGACAGTTGAGCACCAATGAAGGAGGTGACGTCAAAAACCGTAGCTCCGCTGCAGAGAGCTGTTTTATATCAGTTAACATTCCTATTGTGTAAGGAAAGGTGACTTTTATGTATTCAGCGCTTGATAGGCCAAGGGGCAGGAAAGCAATTCTTGATACGGTTACATAAAGAGTTGTTTTTTCAGTAAACCAATGAAATGATAATGTCGTACAATTTCCCCTCAAATCTGGAGCAACACTTGTCGCCAATTAAAATAATTGCACACTAGCAAATGTGCACGTTCACAAAAATCATACGACAACTCCCCTGTGGAAAAATCCGAAGAAATAACAAATATTTGCACTTCTCACCATTCCAGCAATTGCTGAAATAACAACCATGCACCGTTGGTAAACACAGAGCACCCATTAAATCCGTACCTGTGAATTATGTCATTTTTGTAATAAGCAGTTCATTTCATGTCTTTCCAATTATCACTCTCTAATATAGTGTTTGTATAACGTATTTAGATTCAACTGCGGTAGTCAGGATTGCACAGGTGTTTGCTGTCGAGGTTTGTAGTGGTTTTCTTGGTTCAAGAACTCGTAGTCGACGTGAATACGTGTACCTTCTGCAAAGCACAAGAACCGTTTTCTCATGGATATCGTGAGATGTTCTTGGATCATAACTGTCGATGTGCGAAATATGCACGAAAAAATGTATGAGATCCGAGAAAAAGAGCATTGTTTCTAAGTAATCTATTAGGCAGATTTAAACACCAACACAACCTGTCACAATACCTACTGCAAATTAATGCAACTCCATGCAACCATGTGTGGTGTACCATTTGTTGATAATACCTGTTCAGCTAATTTCGACTTATGTATCTCACGTCTTGCCAAGTTATTTTTATATTCAACTGTTTTTATTTTTGATGGTCTTGATGTTTCACCAGTATCAACAATACTGCAAATTCATGGTATACTATTTATATAATTTTTTTAATTCTGTACCGTGTAGAAAAGTTTGTTTAATTAATTCACGACAGAACGAAATGGAACGAAAAGGAAACTCAAAGAGACTACTTGCATTTTGTTAAATGAAAGTGAAGAGATTGCTTCTTGTTCATCAAATATTGATCAATGTTGGATGGCTCTTCTGAAAAGGGAAATTAACAGAGAACACTCAGTTCGAAGTGTTTCAGAATCAATACTTGCCACTAAGATAGCTATATACTGGTGCTTTCAGTGTTGCGATATTGTTTCAGACAAACCTGTAGACAGGGTGTAGTTGTTCAAAAATTACGCCTCAAGCGTGCGCTTGTGGTTGAAACTCCTGAAAATTTTCGAGGTCACTCGATCAATGGAACACGTTTTTGCCAATACATATCACTTTTGGTTAGAACAGAGAATAGAACGCAGATCAATCTGACGTTTGATGACAACAAACCTCATCTTCAATGACCTACCTCCAAGAATAATCTCACCTTCTAATATATTCAATAACCATTCAAATATTTCGTAGTGATCATAAAAAAACACAAGAGAAGTTTGCTGGCAACAACATTCTAGAGTGTGCACGCGTTCTGAATATTCTATAAATGCAATGATATGTGTTTTAGATATTTTCAGTTTAACTGAGAAGATTATTGAGAATAATAATGATTTTACTCACCAGAAAAAATAGCATTCTCTCACTTCACATATACATAAAATTTGAAAACAATTTTCACTCCTATTTGCTCACACGTGAATAATATTCGGCTGAATTGTGATACTACTTATAAACCGAGCTTTAGAATTGAGATCACTGATCAATATTATATTGCTCAAATGAAAATATCAACAATTAACTATTTTTTTCAGCACATAGACTAGAATTCGCAATGACATAGCCACTTGGCAACACAGGACGTGCACATGACTGTCATCTTAACTGCGAGAGTGACGATACCTGCCGAAATTTGTGAGTTATCACTACGGTCTACGTCATCAATTCTTGATCAACTAGGCCGGATCGGTCGTCTGATTTGCTGACAATCTTTTATATGGAATGAAAACACCAGTATTTAACCACGTTACGTGCCACTGTACATTTTGACACTACAAAATACTCAAGATAACTTATGAATTTTCAAATAGTCTTGAAGAAGCAAGCAGATTAGTTGCTAACACGTTGCCTAAGGGAATTTGATGCCTAATTTATTTTTTGTTAACTCAATTCTCAAATTTGAAAAAATACGATACTCATTGGTCAATTTTGTTCTTTTATGATTTTGCATATTGTTAACCACGACATTGCATCTTTTTTTTTTCCATCTGAAGATCGTCGCTC
The DNA here is from genome assembly GCA_032362365.1 of Zygogramma bicolorata. Taxonomy (NCBI): domain Eukaryota; kingdom Metazoa; phylum Arthropoda; class Insecta; order Coleoptera; family Chrysomelidae; genus Zygogramma; species Zygogramma bicolorata. Next base: position 93,487 of record JAVJAQ010000663.1, read on the forward strand.
TCTCTATTAGGCCCAATCTGAGTTTAGTCAATGTCTGTGTGAAAAAGATTTGAAGGGTTTTTGTTGAGCCATCTACAATATAATGTCGACATTTCCGTTCAGTTGACAATGTACAACAATGGTACAACAAAGTTTCCTTCTCAGGAGCTAAAAATTGGTAGAGAGCTCTGTCTTTCATTTTGACTGAAATGTTAAAAGGAAGATAATGAAGCTTCAAAATAGAGTTGACGATAAAAGTTTGTGAAGGAAAAGCAAGTTTGGGCATTGAATTAATCTTCAAAACATGAATGATCTACGACATTGACAAAAAATTCCACTTCTTTTCCAGAATTGATCGGCATCTTTTGTGTGATTCAGGCTACGACGTCCGTAAGAAAAACGAAAGAAAAGACATGACTTGGAAACGGAATTAGCAGTGCTATAGTATCCATCCCTTCAAATGATATTTCAATATGGTTGATCAACTATATATGTATTTCATAATGTCTCTAGGTTGATCTAATTACAGTTCGCATCAACAATCTGTCAACTACCATTAAGGCACAACGAACGTTACCCGCAGTTCTCAGTATGTACGATGTCAAAACGGCAGTGAGCAGTTTTGAAATCAATTATCAGAAGTGCACATTGTCGTGAGGCACGCCCTCGCGGTCGTGATATTATTGTTAGCTTGTTAGCTTTCGCAAACTCACTTTCGGCAAATATGGCGCATTTTCAGACAATGCACTTGCACGTAAATCAGGATTATTGGGATGTCGCGTCGGTTTCCCAGCTGTTGTTGTTGTTGTTGCTGCACCCAACCCAGCGGATTGCGAGAAATGTTTCGTGATAGCGGAGATGTTAGGAGTTCCTTGTTTCGGTTCACACGGGCATTTACTTGAGATGTCTCTTAGTCGATTGTATGAAAAGCGCAGCCCTTTTTTTAACGAAAATTCCACACCTCTACTTTTCAACCAATAAGATGCCTCAATTTTGACTAGTTGCCATGGCAATTAAAAAAATCTCCGGAATTTTTTTCGAGGCGCAACGATATTTGAGTGAAAATTTTTTGAAGGTTCGAAAAATAAACATGATCTATAACCCTTCAATAATGTAGATATACCTGTGAATAATGCAAAATCCATTTCTACCAACTTTAGTGACCCAAAATTATGAAAGGGCGATAGACTAGTAGCATCTGGTGTAACTGAAGTTGGTAATTTTTTTCATTTAACGAAATATGGTAGATGTACCTACATATGAATTTCTTCGGCATTGCGTCATGTTGCTTTCAAAAATATATTTTTACAACCTTCAGTTAAAAATGACCAAAGGGCAATAGACTGGGCTGGTACCCATCTGAGTGTTAGCATATGGTGTAACTAAAGTTGATATTTTTTTTCATTTATCGAAATATGGTAGATATACCTACATAGGAATTTCTTCGGAATTGCATTATGTTGCTTTAGGCAATAGACTGGGCTGCTACTCATCTGAGTTTTAGCATTTGCTGTAACGCGAGTTGGTGTTTTTTTTTTATTTAACGAAATATTATGGACATACCTATATGATTTTTTCAAACTAGTAATTAAAAGGCTTTCTGAGACAACCGGTTAAACAAAAATGACAAATCAACATATGTCAAAACAGCAATACCATGACCAACTTGACAATCGAGAGAAATTAATTTGAAATGTCAGGTTGGGTTCATATATTCTTCCAAATTATGGTGTGAAATTTTTTTACCGAATACCACGCAAGCTCGAATCATTCCTGGAAATGTTCTTTCGGGTACGAATATTTAAAAAATAATATTTATTAATTTTCAAAATATTTATGCTCTTTAGAAAATTTCCGGAAATGGTTCAAACTCTTGTGATATTTTCAATGGCGATTATCGATGAAAAAGTTAATGTCTAGACACCCTGTTGAACTTATCACACTGACAGTTTGTAAGAAATTCTGTTCAGTCTGTATTCCAAGACAGGTCTCATTTGAGCCTTGTAGATCATTAGAAGGTGACGAGAAGTGAAGTATTTCTTCGCACGAAATAGATATCCAAGTTTCTGGGAAGCACCTTTAGCGATTGATCTCACATGGTTTTCCCACGAGAGATTATCACTGATCGTAATTCCTAGCATCGGGATACTTGACTTCGTAGGAATAGTTACTCCTGACATCTGAATACTAGATGATGATAGATCGGCTTTCCTTGAGAATAGATATGCCTGGGTTTTCCTAGCATTAGATTCCACCAAGTTCACGCTACCCCATTCTTTTATTTTTATCAAGTCATCGTTGATTTCATTGACGTGAATGTTTCTTTGAGTTTTTGTTTCTTGAGCTGGTATAGGGACTCTGGAAGAGAAACTAGTAGGAAGAGTACTGTCGTCCGCGTAACTATGTACTGAGCAAGATGTTTTCTCGAGCAAATCATTGATATGAAGCAGACACAAAGTGAATGAACACCTGCATTTATTAGGAGAATATCGTATGATACTCCATCAACAGGTCATACAGAGACCTATCAAACAAGAAACTATTCAACAAAGCACACAACTGAGGAGGCAAACCATAAGACGGCAGTTCAGAAAGGAGACCTCGACGCCAAACCCGATCAAACGCTTTTGAAATATCGAGTGCAACAGCTATCGGTCAGTAGTGCTGCTTTGTTGTTATCACCTCATCAGATTTGAAAACCTTTCCAAACACTATTCGTGAGATATTCTCTTCCATCGCATACAATGCAACATTTCATAGGTAGGTCGCATCGTTGCCATCGAAATCTGATATCAGAAAACTAAATCATGATTCATGATAAATGGTTGTCAATATGAAGACTTTTTTAGAAATCAATCACCCTAACATTCAATATAGATTTTGTTGAAATACATTACTGAACTGTTTTGATGGTATTGACAAATTTCTCAAGTAACTTGGCCACTCACGAATCATATTATCAAAACGAATGTCCTCAAACAAGAGAGCAGTGAATCTAGCAAAACTACTCTTTTTGTTAATGAAAGTTAACAATTTGAACTCATTCTGGAATTAAATGTTAATATGTTTTATGGTGAAGTTGAAATAATTTTCAAAGAAACCAAACTTAATCAATGACAAGAACAAATTAAACAGTTGCCTGAATTTTCCACACTCATCTAGTTTTTTCAACGAAAAAGAGAAAACGATAAATGGGGGATTTGGTTGTGATAAGAAGTTTCAACATTGAAATCTTGCCTTCTTTTAAATCAAGTAATTCTGAAATGTTTGTAGTTGATCTGATTATTGAATCTTAAGAATTATTCGTATTCTTCATCAGTACCAAAATGAGCTGGTTCATGTTTTCAACGCTGATTTAGCATTAAATGTTTGGTAAATTTCAATGATAAGGGTATCATTGGAAAGATAATTTTGTACCTATTCACATGAAATTATCACTAGACCCCAGTTTCCTTTATGAAATTTTAGGACTGTGTTGTTAGGGACATGAACGCAGCGGTTGAAAAATATGTGTAAGATGTGTCCCCTTCGAAAGCAAACTTGACGTATACGATCTTTTTAACTCCAAATCCAAATGAAGGAGAAAATATAGGTGCATACTTTCCGTTTTACTTCTCTTTATATATGATTTATTATAGTAGGCCAAGAACAGTTCCTTGTGGAACTCCGATTTGATTTGAGTTTTTTCTTCCTTCCATACATTCCTGATTGAAATATGCATAAAAATATCCAGGTTTGGCAATCGTGTCAAGTTTGAACTAATGATGTCGACGATCTACAGGAATTCCTGTATAGGTCACGTACTGGTATAGTAGCTCGTGCTAAACGCGTTTCCAGAAACCACACTCGACATCAATAATCGTCCCGAGTGTGAAAGTAAATGATCCGAAATCGGTCGCTTTTCTACAAACGCAATCTATTGAGCAATCAAGTCGGCACTTACGACACACAAACTGCAGGTGGAACACGCAGAAACGTCGAAAACGAGAAAATTACGCCTCAGCACCGGACGATAAATAGCGCGTAATAGGCCTATGGAAACAATCGAAAGCTTTTCCTAATCTGCATAAAAGGCCGCCGATGTTATCCGAGGACAAGCGTGCTTATCAGATATCACACCGCTAGTGTTCGAACGTAAACTAGACGATTTACAAAGTTACTACGTGCGCTGGTCACCTACGATGTGTGGTCTGTCTATAGCTATGCGGAGGCGATGGATAACCTCTGAATAGAGCACGTGCTCCAAATGATGACTATAGGTCAAATTTCGAATTTATTGCAACGTTTTTGGAACATATTAACAAACAAGAACCAACAAAAAAATTCACATGAGAAACAGAAAATAACAATGAACTCCCATTTCTAGATGTAATGATAAAGAAATCGACACGCCATGTAGATCAAGTGTATATCGAAAGAAAACACATTCCAACAGATATCTTCACTACACGTCAAACCAACACACAAGTGTCAAGAAAGGTATAGTAAAATGTCTTTATGATAGAACGAAAATTGTATGTCACTCACAAGAAAATAATCAATGATGAGATAAACTTCATAAAATCAGTATTGAAAGGAAATGGATATCCAGAAAAATTCATAGAAAAAACTTTTACAGAAATTGAAAATCCGAACACAGTCCACAATGAAGACGTACAACCTACACAACATACACAACCTGTATCAAACATTATACCTTATGTCCCTCGTTTGTCTGAAAAGATATAACGGATTGGCAACAGGTATAATGTTAGAATAACATTCAAAACAACAAATACTTTAAGAATAGGGTTGGGACATACAAAATTTTCTTTGAATATTTGGAATCTACGCATGAGACTTTGTTATGAAATTTTTTTTCCCAAATCTCTCGCATCATTTTTGAGAGTGCTACAGCGTTTTGAAAACCCCGAATTTCAAAACGCTTCTACGAATGGGAGAAAGCGCGTGACGTCATTATACTGTTGGGCCTTTCGTCCAGTGCTGCCGATTGGCGGGTAATTACCCGAAATGCGGGTATTTTTGAGCTGTGAGGGCGATTTTGCGGGTATTTGAATTTTGCGGGTAAAATGGGGGCAATTCCAAGAGCTTGGGAAAACATAAAACATTGTCAACATTTTGAGAAAAGATTGGAAGAACACGGCTTGTGGCTTGAAATTTGCCCTTTAGAAAGAAACTAGAATGACAGGAAATCAAAATCACGGAACACGGAATTCACAATATAAGGTTTATAATTATGGATAAGGTAGTAGTAGAAAGGGTCAGTGTCTTAACGAATACAAAAACCACTCATCGCAATAAGCTAGAAACAAACACAATAAAATCAATTCTTTTCACCAAAGAAGGGGTATCGTCGTTTGGGGGTGTGGTTAACTTCGAACCAACTGATGAAATGTCGAAAAACAAAATCTGGAACTGATTTTCTCTTGAAAAATAAATATATATATATATATATATATATATATATATATATATATATATATATATATATATATATATATATATATATATATATATATATATATATATATATATATCACTGGAGTGATGATAGCCAGCTAGTGAGACAACTCAGACCTAGACGCAAGGTCACTCAGTCTTGAAAATGGCTCCGAAATGGGAGTCGAAACGTAGACAAGTAAATCTTTCCAGACGCGGATCAACCGGAAGTTCCAGCCAGCACATTCTGACCGCGGAAGCCTAGCCATAAATATATATATATAGGCTTCCGCGGTCAGAAATGTGCTGGCTGGAACTTCCGGTTGATCCGCGTCTGGAAAGATTTAGTCTACGTTTCGACTCCCATTTCGGAGCCATTTTCAAGACTGAGTGACCTTGCGTCTAGGTCTGAGTTGTCTCACTAGCTGGCTATCATCACTCCAGTGATATATATATATATATATATATATATATATATATATATATATATATATATATATATATATATATATATATTTATTTTTCAAGAGAAAATCAGTTCCAGATTTTGTTTTTCGACATTTCATCAGTTGGTTCGAAGTTAACCACACCCCCAAACGACGATACCCCTTCTTTGGTGAAAAGAATTGATTTTATTGTGTTTGTTTCTAGCTTATTGCGATGAGTGGTTTTTGTATTCGTTAAGACACTGACCCTTTCTACTACTACCTTATCCATAATTATAAACCTTATATTGTGAATTCCGTGTTCCGTGATTTTGATTTCCTGTCATTCTAGTTTCTTTCTAAAGGGCAAATTTCAAGCCACAAGCCGTGTTCTTCCAATCTTTTCTCAAAATGTTGACAATGTTTTATGTTTTCCCAAGCTCTTGGAATTGCCCCCATTTTACCCGCAAAATTCCAATACCCGCAAAATCGCCCTCACAGCTCAAAAATACTCGCATTTCGGGTAATTACCCGCCAATCGGCAGCACTGGACGAAAGGCCCAACAGTATAATGACGTCACGCGCTTTCTCCCATTCGTAGAAGCGTTTTGAAATTCGGGGTTTTCAAAACGCTGTAGCACTCTCAAAAATGATGCGAGAGATTTGGGAAAAAAAATTTCATAACAAAGTCTCATGCGTAGATTCCAAATATTCAAAGAAAATTTTGTATGTCCCAACCCTATTCTTGAAGTATTTGTTGTTTTGAATGTTATTCTAACATTATACCTGTTGCCAATCCGTTATATCTTTTCAGACAAATGAGAGACATAAGGTATAATGTTTGATACAGGTTTTGTATGTTGTGTAGGTTGTACGTCTTCATTGTGGACTGTGTTCGGATTTTTAATTTCTGTAAAAGTTCTTTCTATGAATTTTTCTGGATATCCATCTCCTTTCAATACTGATTTTATGAAGTTTATCTCATCATTGATTATTTCTTGTGAGTGACATACAATTTTCGTTCTATCATAAAGACATTTTACTATACCTTTCTTGACACTTGTGTGTTGGTTTGACGTGTAGTGAAGATAACTGTTGGAATGTGTTTTCTTTCGATATACACTTGATCTACATGGCGTGTCGATTTCTTTATCATTACATCTAGAAATGGGAGTTCATTGTTATTTTCTGTTTCTCATGTGAATTTTTTTGTTGGTTCTTGTTTGTTAATATGTTCCAAAAACGTTGCAATAAATTCGAAATTTGACCTATAGTCATCATTTGGAGCACGTGCTCTATTCAGAGGTTATCCATCGCCTCCGCATAGCTATAGACAGACCACACATCGTAGGTGACCAGCGCACGTAGTAACTTTGTAAATCGTCTAGTTTACGTTCGAACACTAGCGGTGTGATATCTGATAAGCACGCTTGTCCTCGGATAACATCGGCGGCCTTTTATGCAGATTAGGAAAAGCTTTCGATTGTTTCCATAGGCCTATTACGCGCTATTTATCGTCCGGTGCTGAGGCGTAATTTTCTCGTTTTCGACGTTTCTGCGTGTTCCACCTGCAGTTTGTGTGTCGTAAGTGCCGACTTGATTGCTCAATAGATTGCGTTTGTAGAAAAGCGACCGATTTCGGATCATTTACTTTCACACTCGGGACGATTATTGATGTCGAGTGTGGTTTCTGGAAACGAGTTCAGCACGAGCTACTATACCAGTACGTGACCTATACAGGAATTCCTGTAGATCGTCGACATCATTAGTTCAAACTTGACACGATTGCCAAACCTGGATATTTTTATGCATATTTCAATCAGGAATGTATGGAAGGAAGAAAAACTCAAATCAAATCGGAGTTCCACAAGGAACTGTTCTTGGCCTACTATAATAAATCATATATAAAGAGAAGTAAAACGGAAAGTATGCACCTATATTTTCTCCTTCATTTGGAATTTGGAACAAAAAAGATCGTATACGTCAAGTTTGCTTTCGAAGGGGACACATCTTACACATATTTTTCAACCGCTGCGTTCATGTCCCTAACAACACAGTCCTAAAATTTCATAAAGGAAACTGGGGTCTAGTGATAATTTCATGTGAATAGGTACAAAATTATCTTTCCAATGATACCCTTATCATTGAAATTTACCAAACATTTAATGCTAAATCAGCGTTGAAAACATGAACCAGCTCATTTTGGTACTGTGAGACAACTCAGACCTAGACGCAAGGTCACTCAGTCTTGAAAATGGCTCCGAAATGGGAGTCGAAACGTAGACAAGTAAATCTTTCCAGACGCGGATCAACCGGAAGTTCCAGCCAGCACATTTCTGACCGCGGAAGCCTAGCCGATCAAATATATATATATATATATATATATGTATATGTATATATATATGACTGTGTTACCTAGAGTTATTTATTTTTTCTGATTTTACCTTCTTTATTTTATTTCATTTGGAATATATTTTGGAATATTTGTTTTTGTTATATAAAGATGATTTTTGTATTGTTTATTCATTTTTTATTTTAATGTTTGTTTTTTTTGTACTCTGTTTGTTATATGAAATAAAACTTTATTTTTATCAATGTATCACATCATTATGTCATTCCTCTTGGAAAAATTTCGACTGTTTGGAGAAAAGGGAGTTTCGAAAGCCTAGGTATGGAAAGGGGCTAAAATGCGGGAATTTTGAAATAGCGTGCAGGTAAAATCGGGTATTTTTGGCGGTGAAACCAAAACCAAATAGGTTTTGAAGTCGAGGAGTGGAGTAGTTATATATTTCATATATAACTACGCTATGTGTCAAAAAAATCTGAGATCAAAAAATAAATAAACCTCCTATAAAATAAACGAAACTCTTAACAAAATAGACACACTTACAAAGCGGAGTAGATTTCGATAATTTGGAGTAGCGGAGTAAAACACATGCATTGGGAGTAGATCTACTCCGAACGGAGTAGCTGTGGCAACGCTGGCGCAGACTGATGAACGTGCCGCTCCGAGTCCCAACGATATCGTGACGTCACGCTAGATAAATTCCATTTCGAGCGCTCTCGATTTTTGAGGTCTTTTTTAAATAAAACTAAATGACTTAATTTTTTTTTTTTGACGGTATGATTGTTTTTCGTGACTACTCTACCTAATAAGAGTAGTTTCGAACTAATTTTTGATACCATGTCCCAACCCGATACTGACACATACCAAACCAAATAACATAACGGAAAACACAAAGAATTGTATAAATCAAATTCCTTGCTCTTGCTGTCAAAAATATATTGGTGAAACGTCTCGACTATTGGAAGTGCGAAAGAGTGAACACAAGATATACATCAGGAACAGAGACATAGGTGGTTCTAAATTATCAGAACACATTCTTACTGCCGATGGAGATCACACAGTACAATTGAATGACACTAAAATTATGGCGAAGGAGAAAAATGGCAGGAAACGAAAATTAAAGGAATTTGCTTTCATCATTCTGGTGAAGAATGCATCTATGAGTTCGCTTGATATGAATCGCAGATGGCTGCCCTTCCTGAAGGACAAAATGTTATGTCAAATTTGAAATATTTGACAAATGTCAATTACGAAGATTATCTCCAAGAGATATTTGCATTTAAACAGGAGTTCGCGTATAAATTTTGAGAACGGAAGCGTACTTACTCTCCGAAACGTTAACTATAAATTTTTATATATATATATATATATATATAGATATATAGATATGGATATAGGTATGAGTATATATATAGCAGTATAGTATATAAATACTTTATCTTCGATTGAAAACAGAACACACTTCTTATCACAGACATCCACAGGGCTAGATACAAGGCCAAAGCATCATCAAAAATAACTGGCTTCATCTTGTGGTGGGCATTTCGAAATGCACGAGCTGCTACATGTGCAAATGATTAACAAACCCTCAGATTGTTTCTTCGGGGTTTATATCTGTTGATATTTTTTCTGATTCATTCGACGTTTCGACTTCCATTCAGGAGTGATTTCGAAGAACTATTTGGCAATCATCTATCAATACCGTCCCGATCAGCCACCCCCGCTACGAAATAAACAGCCAAGACAAAGCGTCGACTTCGACAATTGTCAATTCAAACATCAACCTCGGAGAAACAATCTCTCATGAATAAAGATCCGTGAAAACATCGGTTTCAACATTTCAACGTCAACTGCAAGAGTCTCAACATTCATGGAACATGGATGCCAGCGGTTAAAAGCACACGAAATCTTCCAATCCCAGAGGAGAGTGGTTCGAAACTCAATTAGGGCTGAAAATGATTGATCGTCCGACACCTTGTTATTTAATAGCAGAATTATTAATTGAACCAAGTTCAATCAAAGCTTCGCAGAACACTTGGGCCAATGCCACACAGCCTTTGAAAATGTCGTCCACAGGTGCAGACGAAACGTCAAGCCAAAAACGTGTAGACCACGGCTTAGAAACACCTAACAATTCACCTAACATTATGTTTCTGTAACATGAAAGTTTGTTAATCTCAAACACTCTCTCTGTCTTTTTTCTCTCCAGCATCAGTTTATTAAGGGGAGCATTGAGTAAAGCATTTCGAAAGCTGTAGTTTTGCTACTGCTGAAATAATTTTAACAGAATTCTAGTTATACAACTGATATGATAGCCACTTGGATATGTATTCAACCTTTGTTAGAATAATATACAGCAAAATCAATAATTATCTGGTTATGAGTATTCCATACCATACCTGGTAAATTGATTCCTGACATCAACAGTTTATCTGGCAGTTCATGAATTCTTTTCGGCCTGGCTATCTCCAACTTCTTATTTGAAGATCCTGCAACAAAAAGGCTATCTGAAAATCATGCTAATGGAAAATGGTACTGAATTTTTATGGAAGATGTATATCTATTATTTCAAATAGAATATAGGTGAGATTATTTAGAAAGATGTATTCTCCTGCTGATGTTTCGGAAATTACCAGGAACAGCAACAAAACATGTTTCTTTTCTATCTGCAGGTTCACACGTGAAGAAAAAACCGGAAATGTTCAGAGATCATCGAATAGGACATAAAAATGCATTAGTTACTATTCTAAGCTTTTAATCGATGTGAACTACAATAATATTCCCATTTGTGTTGCAGTGGAGGGCCAAATAGACCCTCTCACTTTGAACCTAACCAAACCTAATAGAGCACAAATGAATGCTTGATACAATAATCGATCCTTACCCTAACTCATTTTTCCAAATAAAATGATGCCGTGGTTGTGGCCCGGTGTATTTTAATGAGGTTCGGCCATAGAACTCCAAGGAACCGCTCATTACATGTTCTACGATTGTCTCAAGGACACTGAACAATGGGCTGGCAAATGCCGAAGACAACACCAACATTAACAAAACAGGAGATTTCATGAAAATGGAGTGCGTGTAACAATAAATCTTTGTAAAAGTTCGATAACACTCCGGACAGGAAACCAGCCGACAAATTATTCAAGGTTCCTTAAGAGGGTATATTACGGTCTACCGAACTCTCAGGTAAAGTAGCCAACGTCAGATTAATTGTTTATTGCTTCAATCGTTTGTCATCTGATGAGTTATATTTCTCGAAGTGGAGATCAACACAATAATAAAGAAATGATCATTTTTTTCATTGAACTTTATTAAGAAAACGCAAGAAATTCAACGTTACTACATTTGACGTATTGACAGGTTTTTTCAATTGGATTGAAGCATATGATTCTGAGATCCACTTATATATTGCCAAAAAGAGTCTATTTCTTAAAAAACTGAAGCGCGTGACAGAATATCGAACCTCTTGTTTTCACGAAGTGCCGACATTGAGATTGGACCTTGGTCAATAATTTTCATGATTTTAACAAATATTCATCGGCCGCATGACACGGCAGACGAGCTAATGAAACCCGTTTCAAGAAGCATTTTGAACACATAAAATACGGAAGGGTAGAATATTCCAGTGTCACCAACACGCTCTAGACAATGACCACAAACTTGATGAAAGCAATTTGAAAGGGATTAGGCATGTGCATGACACAAGTCTACTCGATGCATGTGAGAGTTTAGAAATAGCAGAATGTAAAAACAGCATGAATGGTGACAAGGGACCTACGCTTACCATTTCGGACCAAAAAACTTTGTAGGTAGTGGCTACACTAGTATATTGTCGAGAAATTAATTAGAATAAATAGCAATAACAACAAATTTCATATCGGCTCGAGGTATACCGGGTGTCAACGAATCTATTAGACAAGTCATAATTTCTAGACTATTAGGAGAATTGAAATGAGATTTGGTATAGTTGAATGGTATGTGGAGAGGAATGTTTTCACATATTTTTCACTTTCCGGTCACTTCCGGTTTCAGCGGAAATGGCTCCGGTTCTGAATTTTTAAATGAAACACCCTGTATATTGTAACATTTTTGGATTTTTGAGACAATTCTGGATCAGAAACTGACATTTTCGGAAGTTAGCATACAAATGTTGATGTAACTGATATTTAAATGCTCGATATCCGTGCTTTTTTAGTATTTTTCTTGCTGATTCGTGACTTATCTGCATTTCTCTACTAATTTCTCTTAAATAAACCGTTTTGTCAACTTCTACCATAGCGAGAACGTTAATCTCAGTCTCCTCATTTATGACAAACCTCTGTTCTGCGTCTCGATTTCCCTCTTGCCTCAAACGACTCTCAACATAGGGAAAATACTGATGAGATGGGTGTTGCCGATTGGGATATCTCTGAGCATACAACTCAGCAGCTTTCCTTGAATTTCTGTGGCATTCTCCAAACAATAACAACATATCCACTTTTTCACTTTGAGTATACATTATTTCGACGAAAAATTAAACTGAAATTAACGAAAATCAAGAGAAACTTCTACTTTCTGCTCATAAAGCTTATGTCACTGTCATAACCTAGGTGAGCGTTTTGTTCTCCAAAGTGGACTTGATGGAAATAACCGCAAAATATTATGCATCATTCCTATCCATGGCACCCTTGACAAAAGTAGATGAATTTGTATCGAGTATTTTCCTCAGTAATATTTAATTTATGTTCTTATTTGTAATCCAATCGCAAATAAATTAGTATCGTGAGATTCGTCAAAAAATCCTTTTTTCGAAAAGTGCTTGTCAAAAAATGGTCGCCATTTGAAAAATAATAGTTAGACACGAAAATGTTATTTTGTAAACTTGTCTCATTCATATTCAACAAACTAGTCACTAAAACTCCGCTATTGCAATTTTCTGATATCACCTGAGGTCCATAGATTAGTTTACGTCCGATCATGGCCACCTAGATGCAATTTTAAAAGTGACTCTGAAAAAATCAAGTAGGCTGAAAAACTTCTGAAAATGTCAGTTTCTGATCCAGAATTGTCTCAGAAATCAAAAAATGTTACAATATACAGGGTGTTCCATTTAAAAATTCAGAACCGGAGCCATTTCCGCTGAAACCGGAAGTGACCGGAAAGTGAAAAATATGTGAAAACATTCCTCTCCACATACCATTCAACTATACCAAATCTCATTTCAATTCTCCTAATAGTCTAGAAATTATGACTTGTCTAATAGATTCGTTGACACCCGGTATAAACAGCTAACCCTAGTCTTTAGATTGAGTATAAATTTTCTTCTCCTGAAGATGCTAACCTTGATAGCAAAACGCGCGACGAGTACAAAAATATCAGTGTGGTGTCAGGGTAATCGATCTCTAGAAAAAGTTTGTACCAGGATAGACCCTCTTAATTCGGGGCCTGCTTAATAGTCATTTCAAGTTCCTGCTTTCAGGATGTCTGGCGGTAACAATGTCCTTCGAGCTGAATTTTCGAGTACCATTACGTTAAGCACATGCAGTTTGGAACAACTCGGTGTTATCGTCAATGGATTCAAGCACTTTATTGTCGAGTGATTTACGGTTTGCTCATTGGAGTCATGACTCTTTTATTAAATTCAAATCGACTAACGAGCGATAATCAAAAAGCAATCCATTATCCCATAGAACATTTGTCGAATCGAATTGAGATCGTGGTCTAGTTGACATAGGCGCCGATAAATGTTCTTCAAGAGGGATATCATATTTAATTTTGGTAAAACTTCGGTTAAACTGGGCATCTAAATAGAAAAAAAATGTTTTTCTTGCTTGAAAATGTTGAAAAGAAATAAATGAAAGAGTGTTATGATCAAAGGAAGGACAAATTTTGTGTGTTATAAATAGAAATTTGTGATAAATGGTGAATTACAGAGTCGTCGGGTCATTCGTGTAGATTCTACCAAGGGTACGAATATACTACGTCAAATATAATCGGTGAGTTGAAGTTCGAATTGCTTATTTCAAACTTGAAAAAGCGGCTACCAATTTGCCAACAAAAAAGAGGTACAATACTGCGGTTGATGGCTGTCTTGCGGGGACTTAAAGATTACTAAGGCTTTGAAGCTATTTTTCATACAATTCGAAAAATTCTACAATTCATGAATGAACGAAGGTTTATATCTCAAAAGGTTCATCTGAAGCGTTCTGTTGATTGTTCAACAATACATAATAAATCAAGTAGATGTGATTTCTCATCGTGTTCCTCAAAAACCGCCAACCTTTTCAATAACTAACACACTAGTTTTCAAAAATGGCTCGTTACCGTTTCATTAGCAATTTTGTGAAGTGCAGGATTCGACGCCTTTGTCACTCAAGGTCATTCCATTTTTATCGTCGAAAATGCCGTTAATATTTCACTAAATAATCCATGAGTTGCTTAGTTGCAGCAATCTTCGTGAAACTTATGAGATACGATTGCCGAAGGCATTCATTAAAACCAAAGAAACTAAATTGTGGTGGAACGATTGACGACATTCAGAAGAGCACCGACCGTGAAAAAATCTATAGAAGAGAGACAAGTTTCCGACCCTTCTATGATGCTTCGAAAAAGTGAGCGAATAATCACCAACAAGACTGCCTTTCTCTAGATAGAATCAAGGAGTTTCAATGAATGTTCTGGAACCGAAACCCGCACATGAGAACTATAATCCAAGATAAGTCGTATCTGAGCATTGCAGATCCTTAGAAGCTGACGAGAAGTGAAATATTTCTTCGCACGAAATAGAAATCCAAGCTCGAAAGTACCTTTAGCGATCGATCCCACATGGTTTTCCCATGATAGATTATTACTGATCGTGATTCCTAGCAGCAAAATACTTGAAATTTGTAGAAATAGTTACTCCTGATATCTGAATATCAGATATATATATATATATATATATATATATATATATATATATATATATATATATATATATATATATATCGACTTGCTTCGAAAATAAACATGCCTGGGCTTGCCCAGGATTAACTTCCACCAAGTTGATGTTACCTCATTCTATTATTTTTGCCAAGTCATCTTTGATCTTACTCTCGCTGATGTTTTTGCATGAATGTATTTATACTTCATCAGTGGCGGATCCACGGGGGTTTCGGGTCCGGACCCCCCCCCCATTAGGAAAATGAGAGATTTTTTTTTTAATTTTTATCGGCTCCTAATTTCCAACTTTTGTTGATTAGGGAACGAAAAAATATCACATGTGCAAGACAAAAAATAAAATAGAATGAATTTTTTTTGCTTTAAAATTAAAGAACTTCAATAATTATTATTACATTCCATTGAAAACTAAAGAGCAGGCTACATTTAAACATCAGTAAATTTTTATTTTTCAACAACCAATTTCATCAATTTTTTCAATTCAATAATCCTCCAATTCCTAAAAAATAATTCTCAAGAATTAAAAATAGCACAAACAAGATCTGAATTGAATGTTACCCAAACTAACAAACAAATTTCGTTTGAAATTTTTGGACTCACCGATTGTTCTTTCTTTTTCTCTCTGGTTCAGTCTGGATCAAGCCGAGTAAAATATGAAAATAGAGTCCTCTTCATGTTGTAGGTTCAAAATAAAATGCTTTTTTTTCTATCAAATTGCAATTTTTCTCGATAACACTTCAAAGAAAACTGACACTTGTCAGGCTTATCGAGAAAAAGTTCGAGAAATTTCTGACAGTGCTGCCATTGGATCCTTTTTGGCGCAGTATTTGGAAAATTAGACTTGTTACATTTGTGATGAGTATTGTGTATGCCGGTAACAATTTGAATATACCATGTATGAGTAGAATATGCTGTTGATTGGGATAAATCAACTCGATTCGATTAAAAAAAGTAAAGTTTCGAACCTACTTTACCTCCTGGCTACACCTTCAAATTTTGCTCATGTCAATCTCTTTCACCTTTTTTTTGGATCTTGACTAGTTTTTGCTATACGGTAGCTCATAATTTCCTGTTATATATATAAAAATATATATATATATATATATATATATATATATATATATATATATAAATTTTGAGTTATAGACCCGCCCCTTGACCTGATCCTGGATCCGCCAGTGTCCTTCATACAAAAAATACAGATCGCTGTTTCTCATGATTTCTTTGGAGTGTACACTTTCAGTCCATTTTTTTTTATCTGATGAAATATAACATTCTACGAATATACATATGGACACTATCTCTTCCATAATCATGGATCACTGTGATTACGTTATGTATTAGTATACTACATTCGATCAGTTGGAGATATTCAAGTTCACTTCAGAATAGACATGATATCGAAATATCAGTGATCCTCGATTGCTTTTCATCCAACTCAATTCATCATTAAATATGCTTCGAAGCGTTTTTCAAAATACGTGATTCATTTCTAAAATAGCGTGTTCTTCCGAACGAATTGATGCATAAGGGTGTGCTATGATGCCCATTACGTTTGAATGGTATTCAAACCTGGAAATGCATGAGTAAACAGTAAACTTTCGCACAAAACCAATACCATTGATTCTAAATAAACATTGCATTGAATTGAGGAAGTGATGGATGATTATCTCTCGTTGGACGAACGTGGGAAAAGTAACAACTGAATGATAGTTTATATTCAGAGAGAAATTACCATAAAAGAGGCTTTTCATGTCAACAGCTATTGCCATCGGATCATGATGAAAGTGCGGGGATTGATTCTATTCATGCAATTGTTGGTTCCCATTGGGACCGTGCGAAGTACCTGGTAGGTACTGTAGTGATTATTTTGTGGTGAATGACCGTTTTTTTTCGAAATTTTTTGGATTTGAGTTTTGATGTAGAAAATCTTTTACAAAAGTATCTCTCAATAAAACTTGATAAATTTTCAAGTCCAAATTAAAAAACGATGGTACATTGATGGATATCTTACAGAAAATTGGACCTGAAGAGACCTACGGAGTCTGAGTTTTCGGTCACATCCAACAGATGGCGTCCTTTACGCCATCTGTTGCCGATTTCAGCAATTTGTCTCGTAAGGGACAGTCAGTTCGTAGAGCATTGTATTCGCATCTAGGACCTGGTGGGTCGAAACTCTTTTTTTTTTTCCACCGGGTTTCCTGGGCGGGGGGCGCTTCCCCCTCTCCCTTCCTTTTTGTGGGTTGTGACCCCCCTTTTTTTCCCCTCCCCCTCTCCTCCCGCCTTTCCCTAGCTGTCTGGCATTGGATTAGTGAATGGGATGTTTTCGAACATCGATATTCTGATCAAGACATTTATTTGCTGTTAAAGAATCGGAATAGTTGTATGATACAATCTCCCAAACTTTACAGGAACAAAACTTTCAATATCCTTATTAATATGATGATTGTGACACATTTACTGTCTTCATTTGCTAGTATTTGCCATTGTATGTTTATAATTTGTTCCTTGCTCTATAATGTCTTGATATGAAGGAGGTTCATTTCTGCATTTCTACAAGCACTCCAAATAATAATGACATCCTGAAAATATTGAAATTTCGAAATGTTACACAAATACCCCTTGAGCTCTAGTCTTTAATACCTCGTCACTTGCTTGTTATCTTTTAAAAATTGTTATTTGGTTGGAATATTTTTGTAGTGTCTGCAGTCTCAGACGATTTCTCTTCTTATCAATTTCCGTTCATTTTTGAATTAGACAGGCTTATCTTATTCTCCTCCCATATCATAGTTTCCTTCCATTAGCGTTTATCAAAGATTTTCAGATTAAATATAATGTATACGATTTTCCGTCGTATTTTCGGTATCATTTATCGAATCTGGATTATCTTTGATAACTGATTCATATTTTTTTCTTCCAGCAATCGTTCAATGTCAGTCCAAATTTACAAAATTGTGAAAGGCGTCAAAATGATCAACGATATAATGAACGAATTTGATACATGGAAAATTCAGTTGAGTAGACAGTTCTACTCTTTGAGAATGATAAAATATTATCTTGTGGTATAATTAAAAAAACTCTTGTATGCACAGGATGAAAAATTTAATTTTATATAACTTGCGCTACTTTGAAATAACGTCCATTATACAAATTCAACCAGAAAAGTACCTATTATTGGAGTGAATGACTACTGTCATTCAGAATCCACAGTTTTACTCATACTTATAGATCCAAGAAAACGATTGAAAGACAGAAGAAGAGATAAACCTATCAGTTTCGATGTATTTTGAACAACTAGTTACATAGAGTGATTTTTTCTATGCTTCATTTTTTCCTTTCCACTTTTTGTTGGCTCCGAAAATTCTAAGTCAAAGTTGACTGTCTCTAAAGATGGGAAAATCTGAGAGGTTCAGACCATCTGCCCTAGTTTCAGACGTCTGTTTCCTGAGGTACAGGCCGTCAAAAATCATCCTCTCTGAACAAATTGACATTTTGATGGCACATACTAAGATTGTCAGCAAATCAGATAACCGATCTGGCCTACTTGATCAAGAATTGATGACGTAATCCGTAGTTATAACTCAAAAAATTCGTCAGGTATCGTCACTCTCGTAGTTGAGATGACAGTCATGTGCACGTCCTGAGTTGCCAAGTGGCTATGTCGTTGCGAATTCTGGTCTAAGTGCTGGAAAAATCAGTTGATTGTTGATATTTTCATTTGAGCGATATAATATTGTGATCTCAATTCAAAAGCTCGGTTTAGTAGTATCACAATTCAGCCGAATATTATTCACGTTAATGCGTGTGAGCGAATAGGAGTGAGAATTGTGATCAAATTTTATGGAGATGTGAAGTGAGGAAATGCCGTTTTTTCTGGTGAGTGAAATCATTATTATTATTTATAATCTTCTGGCTTGAACTGAAAATATCTAAAACACATGATACTGCATTTATAGAATCTTCAGAACGCGTGCACACTCTAGAATGTTGTTGCCAGCAAAATTCTCGTGTTTTTTTCATGATCACTACGAAATTTTTAAATGGTTATTGATTATACTAGAACGTGAGATTATTCTTGGAGGTACGTCATTGAAGATGAAGTTTGTTTTCATCAAACGTCAGATTGATCTCGCGTTCTATTTTGTGTTCTAACCAAAAGTGATCTGTATTGGCAACAACGTGTTCCATGGATCGAGTGATCTCGAAAATTTTAAGGAATTTCAACCACAAGCGCACCCCTAAGGCGTAATTTCGAACAACTACACCCTGTCTACAGGTTTGTCTGAAACAATATCGCAACACTGAAAGCACCAATATAGAGCCATCTTAGCACATACAGTCATCGTGTCTGTTTGAAATTAG
Organism: Zygogramma bicolorata; assembly: GCA_032362365.1. Taxonomy (NCBI): domain Eukaryota; kingdom Metazoa; phylum Arthropoda; class Insecta; order Coleoptera; family Chrysomelidae; genus Zygogramma; species Zygogramma bicolorata. The sequence continues at coordinate 112,960 of JAVJAQ010000663.1, forward strand.
ATGACCCACATGATTTTTTTCAATAAACCGAGTTTTATTGCCATATGTGTAAGCGTTCGAAAAAATATCCTCGATAGTGATAAAGTCTGTCCCAACCTGCTGCAATCTGAATAATTGCCTCACACTCTCTCTGAAAATAATCCATTTTTCGACCCGAAACCGAAACCGTGTCGGTGAACGTCGTTCCAGCAATTCACGAGTGGGCATCGCAGTAGGCCTTTCCCAGGTGCGTGTTTGGATTGACGAAATTGCGAACGCAAATCAGGTGCAGGCTAGCCGGTGGGCGTTCGGTATCGGGTCCGATTCTTTCGGACATAACCTCATTCCGTGGTACGCCTACTCGGACGGAGTGTTGCAGGGCCACCTGACTTACTTATATAACAATTATCTGGCATCGTTCTCGTATTTATGCGATGTTTGACCGTAACCCAGAAGAGGATGATGCGCGTGTTGGCCTTGACAGATTTCCACGGGTTTTCGGTGAGAGAATTGTCCGAAAAAGAATGATCAACGGACCAAAAGATTCGGTGGTAATGTAAATTTTCCCGGTTTCTCCGACAGTTGAAACAGCTACCCGAGGCATATGTTCCTTGCCCGCACAATGTTCACTAATGGGAGTGATAAGCAAAGGCAAATACTGTAGACTATAGAGTAAGGTGGCTATATACTGGTGTTTTCACTCCATATAAAAGATTGTCAGCAAATCAGACGACCGATCTGGCCTTCTTGATCAAGAATTGATGACGTAGACCGTTGTAGTATCTCAAAAAATTCGCCAGGTATCGTCACTCTCTCTGTTGAGATGACATTCATGTGTACGTCCTGTGTTGCCAAGTGGCTGTGTCGTTGCGAATTCTGGTCTATGTGCTGAAAAATTAGTTGATTGTTGTATTTTAATTTGAGCAATATAATATTGTGATATCAATTCGAAAGCTCGGGTTGGAAGTAGTATCACAATTCAGCCGAATATTATTCACGTTAATGCGTGTGAGCGAATAAGAGTGAGAGTTGTGATCAAATTTTTTAGATATGTGAAGTGACAAAAATCACATTTTTTCTGGCGAGTGGAAACATAATTATTTTTATAATTTCCTGGGTTGAACTGAAAATATCTAAAACACATATTACTGCATTCATGGAATATTCAGAACGCGTGCACACTCTAGAATGTTGTTGCCAGCAAACTTCTCTTGTGTTTTTTTTTATGATCACTATGAAATTTTTAAAGTTTATTGAATATACTAGAACATGAGATTATTTTCGGAGGTAGGTCATTGAAGATGAAGTTTGTTTTCATCAGCTTCAGAATAATCTCGCGTTCTATTCTCTGTTCTAATCAAAAGTGATCTGAGTTGGCAACAATGTGTTCCATAGAGCGAGTGGTCTCGAAAATTTTTAGGAATTTCAACCAGAAACGTACCCTCAAGGCGTAATTTTGAACAACTTCACCCAGTCTATAGATTTGTCTGACAATATCGCAATACTGAAAGCACCAGTATTTTTAGAAAATAGGAAAATTCATTGCAATTTCATAGTATACAACGAAAGAAGAAACTCCACCAAAAAAAGTAAAGGAATGGGATCAGTAACTGATTCAATAATTACAACGGATCATTATTGTTTTTTGGGAAAGTGTTTCGTAGCTTTTTTTTTCTCCAAGCCAATGTAAAAAACGCAAATCTTCTATGAAAGAAACAGCTACTCTCCATGAAACTTTTCCTAGAGCTCAATTACTCTAATAACAAAGTGATATTTTTTGCACTCGACGCGCGTTTCGCTAACGAAGTAACCATCTTCAGGAGAAGAAAATTGATATTAAATCTGAAAACGAGGGTTTCAGGAATTTATGTATTTCAAAATCTACGGTAGTACAAAAACTACTTGCAAGGATTCTTGGATGTGGACTCTATCTGTTACTACTACTTATTCTGATAAATTTCTCAATGACAAACTAAAAAGCGGACTAAAAGGGATATGCCTTTTGTCATCTTTCATACAATTTTCACATTTCGCTATTTCTAGAGTTTTAAATTCATTAGTGGCCTTGTGTCATTCACATTCCCAATCAGTTTCAGATTGCTCCCACCAATTTTGTAATCAACGTGGACAATGACCACAAAATTGGTGAAAGCAATCTGAAACTGATCGAGAATGTGTCTGACATAATGCATTCTGGAGTCTAGAAATAGCAAAATGTAAAAATAGTATGAATGATAACAAAGGGCTTATCCCTTTTGGCCCGCTTTTCAGTATATTATTGAGAAATTAGTCAGAATGAGTAGTAGTAACAGACGAAGTCTATATCAAACAGAAAAAGCAGGTAGTTTTTACCCTAGCTTATATTGTATAATATATAAACAGCTAAGTTTTCTCCTCCTGAAGATGATCACCGTGTAAGCGAAACGCGCGTCGAATGCAAATAATATCAGTTTGGTGTTAGGGTAACTGATCTCTACAAAATGTTTCAACTTTTTCCCAGACTTTCAAGCAATGGTTCCAATATCATCGTTTAAGAAAGATAATGTATATAATAGTTTTTCACCAATAATTTTAAGGACAGTAATTCACAGATCAGATTTGTTCAGTCAAACATTGAGAGAGTGAACCAGAAGACAATTTTAATCGCATCCGATTCCACTTTAGATGAAGGAGTCTTGGCAGAATTCATTGATATCATAATATGTCTCCGTTACCAACTCTTTTACTTTTTTATAAATCTCTCTCCGTGTAGTATATGATTGAAACTATTAAAAAAGATCAGATTGCTGATTTGCTATAATTGTTAGACTATGCATTATCGATGTTTACCCCAAATAGGCTATGATTCGAATTTAAATTTTTTGAAGAATCAAATCTCAGTAATGCTGTTGTTCAAATTTATAACCTGTCACCCTCCGAGATAAAAAATATTCAATATTGAATTACATATTGGTCTTTGAAACATATTCTCATAGACTATCTGCTTCCACCTATGAACTTTTGGCTTTAATCGATTTTATCCGTCTTTTCCATTTCATTGTTTCGGTGATCCCAAAGACCTAACCATCTCTCATAACTTCTCAATCTTTTTTCTCTTTCCCAAACCCCCTACAGTGTTACGCTCGTGTTCAACGATAAAGGAACAATTAATACTAACCGCGATTCCATCTAGTAGTCCCATTTAACAATCGTTCAACATGCAAACAAACTACACGAGCATATGCCAATCATCGAGCTCAGCTGTTTCGAATTACATTCAATTGCTTCCCCTCGTTGTGCTCAACAACATCATACAAATTCGTCCGTGTAAACACGATTTCACATTTCTCTGTTCGAGTGTGCTTCTAGAACCATAATATAATACTACACTATAAAACGGAATCGAATGTCAGTAACTCATTCTTAGTTTTATGTTGCCCAAAAGAAGCAAATAGTCGTTGTTAGCATTGAATATATTGACCCTACAGTAGAGCCTTTTTTTAATTTGGGTAGTTCATTAAAATATGCCATAATTATATTTTCAGAAAAACTTCAGTTTTGTATTTTTTCCCAATCCATGAACTGTTGTATGCAGTTTGATGTTTTTATTTTGAAGTCAAAGGTAGTAAATTCAGTGTCAATGAAATAACTTGTCCTCTCAATTCTGGCGGAGTATTTTCAATTTCAGACCGGTTGCTTGAAATTTTAATTCAGTCGCATTAAAAAAATGATGAGACAAAAATATATTAAAAATATTTTATGCTTGACATTCAAATGATTCGATAGATGTTGTAGCAATGTATAGTGTGTATGTGGGCATTTGAATTTTGGCACAGAAATGTCACTTTGTGTCGGAGAAAAATGTCACTTTGCGGAACTCTAATGTCAAATTTCAACTATTGTGAGAAATAATGATACTTGCGATTGCAAAACCAAGATGTATAATATATTCCTGGTGCGATCTCCGATTCGATATTGTTTCTACGCTATAAGGTAGACACGATTAAATTTCCACAAAATTTATTGTCTTCGCGACATGTTTCGATACACTGTATCTTTATCAAGCGAATGTACCTGAACACAGTGTTTAAATACATTCGCTTGATAAAGATACAGTATATCGAAACATGTCGCGAAGACAATAAATTTTGTGGAAATTTAATCGTGTCTACCTTATAGCGTAATAACTATGGATTTCCATCAAGTAAAGGCCACCTCAATCCAAAATTCGATATTGTTTCGTCAAAAACTCTAGACACGATGAATCATATCCACGGAATTTACTGCGTTTCCCAGTAGATGGTGCAAGAATCGAATTCTCTCATCTTTTGACATTTACATTCTAATTTATTCGAATTTTGCTGAAAGTTTTCTATAATTTCACTGCTCCTATCAACCAGCTATTTGTTATTTCAAGATCAACTCTCTACCATAGTTTTCTTAGTTATTTGTCATTCATCTGCCGTTGCTTTCAATTATTAGTTGTTTTCTGTTTGTTGTATTTAATTCAAGTGTTGTGTCAAATAGTGCTTCATAATGGATATCAAACGCTGTGGTATTTGTGGACGAAATAATCAATCGTCTATTCATCTCTATCAAGTTCCGATGGTTAGTACAAAACATTCACTACACATGTACTTAACTTCAACTGGTCAACATAAAGCGAGATTATTCTGACGCTGATAAAAACAAAGTTCATCTTCCTCAGTTTTTACTTTGGTAGAAGTTATATTTGTGTTATTTGCTGATTGCTTTCCACAATTTCCCAGTTTTATATATTTATTTCAAGTTCCAGCATTACTGACAGTGGTTGTTACAAAGGATGCAATAACAAAAATTTAAAATCATGGAATAAAAGTTCTTTCGGGAGAGTGTTTTCAAACACGATCTCGTACAGCGCCATAATAGCCTTGCATTATAGCTAGCAATATTCCTTATGAATTGAAATTACTCAGGTTAATCTGGACTATGGAGGGTCCAATTCATTTCGAATTGAACATTATAACGCTCAATAAACTGTATATTGACTCCGCTTCCTCTCACGTCGATATCGATATTTAAAAGAATCTCATCAGATTATCTGAAGCAGCACCGAATAGTAGGAATTTCAATGGATTCTTATATTAATTTTTCGTAACATATCGAGAATATAAAGCAAATGTAACTATCTGTAATATATGTATCAAAATGCATATCTGTATTTGCGTATGAACAGAAACAGACAAATTCGTGCAATTTTTGACAGAATTCGTGTTTCTTTTTATTTCATTAGGTAGAGTGTTGAAAAAAGAAAGTAACACACTGACTCTGCACGAGTTAAGAGTATTCGATAATAGAAATTTCGTCAGACTTCATAGTGTCTAGAGTTGCCGCTTGACGCCATCTGTAAAGAAATTTCAAGAATGTGAATTTCCCTGTATGTCATTATCAAGTGAGCCGTAGGTCTAGCGTTTTTGACGAAAACATTAACATTGTACTGATATAGAAGTCATTTCACTAGGAATATATGCATCTTGTGCAAAACTATGCAGAAAAGCGTAATTTTAAGTGTGGTTGTAAAAAAAACAATTCTTGATTTCGTTGGGCTACAAACCATTCCATATGACCTTGAATCCCAACGATAACATATCCGAATGATTCTCAACAGCTGAATGGGTTCGCGGACCGCCAGGGAGCAGCAAAAAGCGGCACCACAAACAATGCCGTTGGTATTCATATTAGTCGGATCGAGTTGCAGCCACTCTTTCATCTCGGCAATGCAAATTAATAAATGGATGTCACTTTGCGATAACCACCGTTTGTTGCGAGTGGTCGCGTGGGACGACGCTCAGACCAGAGGGTCTTATTAATCTTTCGCAGGATTATTTGCTTCGTGGGAAATCGAATAAATTTATTCCGCAAGGAATGCTGGATTGTGATTGAATATTTTTAAAGTCGAGGTACAAAAGAAGTCCTTCAAATCAATTATATACACTATTTTTTGCTTGAATGTAGTTGACAATATTCCTTGCTGAATGTTAATGGTTCGGACCACAAACAAAAGGTTCAAATAGATTTTTTGATCAGTAATAAAATTAAGGTTTGATCGATCAAAGAAAATAATGTTGCGACAAGAAATATTGATATATCGAATATGGAATATTAGTCAAAAAAATGTCAATAAAGAAATACTAAAATTAATCCTACATTGGAGAAACCAGAAAACCATTGGAAATCTGAATAGGCGAACACAAGAAAAACACACAACGGGGAGAAACCACAGAATCAGGAATAGAGGAGCATGTTTGGACAAATGATCACAGCATCAAATGGTTTGAAGCTGAGGTCATACACAAGGAGGAGCACTGGTTTGAGAGGAAATTCAAGGAAGCCGCCTAAATCCTCAACAACGACGCATTCAGTCACCCCAGCGTGGAGATCCGGAATATGTGGAGGCCGCTCATCCAAAAATCCAAAGCATGGAAGAGAATCTCGCTCCAATATATCAATTTTCCGCTGAAAACCGATCAGCGCACTTCCAGTAGCACCAGTGCATAGTACCTCCCCTTCCTCCACCTTAGAGAAATCCGGTCTTTATTACCGACCATACCTCGAAATATTGTCAGTCATCACCCGAAGACGATTGCGTATACTAGCAATCGAAACGTCGTCAGTACACTCAACTTGACTTTGTTTCAACATTTACTCAAAATACCTCATTCATGTCTTTAGTTGAATTTTTTGACCAATACCTAGTTCACATTCAATATCTCAATTTTCTTGTCACAATATCATTTCATTTATTTTTTATTTGCATTTTCTTGACTAACATTTCATATTCGATATCTCGATTTTTCTGTCACAAAATGATTTTCTTCAAATCAATCAATCAAACATTCAATTTTATTTCTGACCAAAAATCAATTTCAACCTTTGTTTTGATTTGATTACCTAATTTGATTTGTATTTTCATCCCTTCGTTCTTAGCAACAGGTTTCAGTAGAGTCAATATTATAGACCATTACAATTCAGTATGGAACAATGTCAAGCAATTCTTCATAAAGAGTTAAGTATCCCGATGCTAGGATTTACGATCACTAATAATCTCATTTAGGAAAACCATGTCAGATCGATCGCTAAAGGTGCTTCCTAGAAGCTTGGGTTTCTATTTCGTATGAAGAAATACTTCACTTTTCGTCAGCTTCTAATGATCTACAAGGCTCAAATACGACCTGTCTTGGAATATGATTTTCATGTGTGGAGTTCGACGCCAAACCATTCACTGAGGCTTTTCGATTCCATTCAGAGGAAGGCAATCCGTCTTGTTGGTGATTCTTCGCTCACAGACTCGCTCACTTCACTGGAACATCGTAGAAGGGTAGGAGTCTTGTCTCTCTTCCATAGATATTTTCACGGTCGATGGTCGATGCTCTTCTGAATAGTTATAAATCGTTCCACCCTGGGCAATATCTACACGGATGACTCGACGAGTGTAGAATTCCCACCCCTTTGTTATGAGCTTGAAAACCTGTCGAACCTCTCTTGCTCAGGGGTCTTTTTTCAATAATAAAGCTGATATTTGGAACCCAACGCCGACAGAGGTTTTTTCGGAGGATTACAAACGTCAGAAATTTAAAGCTAATGTTAATTGCTCGATATTCTTCGAACATTACAGGGTTTCCCTGTCGTGTAAATCTTCATATAAAAAAATTAAGCCATTTAGTATCGATTGTATGGACAAAGTTCTAATATACTTCCTACTACCTGAACCAAGATGCAAATAAACCCTGGTGCGATGATTTATAACTGAAAAATCGTCCAAATTATCGATATCTCGCATTTTTGATTTTGAACAATTTTAACTGAGGAAATACCTCTGAGAGATTGCCAATAGAGGCGCAGTTTATGAATCTGGCTATGAACACTTCCATTCCATGTTTTCAAGTCACTGGTATTTTAAAAACCATATTCTATTTTCGAAATATGTGTTGAAACTATCATATATTTTCTAACCTACGGCAGTTTTGTGGGTTATAGACATTTGAGAACACTCGTTGAAAGAACTTCCATTCCATGTTTTCAAATTATCTGGTTTTTCAAAACCATCTTCTATTTTCGAAATATGTGTTGAAACTATCATATATTTTCTAACACTAAGAAATGATTTAGCTGCGGTAGCTAGTTAATATTATAGAAATCGTCGTTAGATTTGGCACTATCAAGACCACAAACAATGCAATATGCTTCTTTATAAAAGAAGCTAGGGGTAAACATTCACTCAACAGTAGCAATAGTAGCAATAGAAACGTGCTCAGTACAACGTGAAATGAGACGAACAAAACTATTTGGAATAGAATTGAATATTGAGTTCATCGGAACTTTTGAACGTATTCAAATTTCAAATACTTCAAATCGAAGTATCAAACTGTCAAACTTGTCTGTGAAGGGTTAGCTCTCTATAACACCCCGTTTCGACGATGCAATTTTTCGCTGCAATTTCTCGCGGCGACTTGTCGCTGCGAGATATGTCATCTAGCTGTCAGTTTGCATTGCCAATATTAAAAAATAGCACTGAATGTTACCAAGATGAACGTCTACATTATCACAACTGATATATAATTTCATTCATTTCTAATAATTGATATTGTGATTAAATCACCTTATTACTCAACTTGATTCCTCAAGTCTCGAAAAATAATTGAAATGTTCAAAATCAATATTCTTCACAATGATGCATGCCACCACATATTTGTGGTTTGCGGCAACAAATTCACCATAGAAATAACTAAGTCGCTGCAACTTATTGCACCAAAAAAGATTCATGGAACTCGAAAAATTTGCATGAACACATGCAATTTTCTGGAGTTGCAGCGACAAACTTGCATCGTCGAAACGGGCTATAAGGTGGGTGGCCTGTCTACATCAATTTTGTGTACTAATGATTCTATTGGCGAACGAAAGATCCCGCTAGAGTTAAGCCAATGAGAATGTCGGTATAAACATTCACTGGTAAACTGTTGCTTGATTGGAATTGAAGCTTTGAAAAATCGCATTTGTATCATCAGCTACCGTCAAAAAATTTAAACTCTCGCTTCGATCTCTCAAATCGAGAGAAATTGACTAAACAAAAGCATATCAGTCAACGCACCAGAGTTTTTATCCATCTCGACCCGAAGCATATGCCAAGCGACAACTTTTTTCCCGCGAAAGCAGCCAATTCAGCCTTATCTCGCATCTCAAATTTCCCACCGAACCCCTCATCATTCGTGCAAATAAACCGAACCAAACAAATAACACAGTCGGTCGCATATCGTGCGCCTTTTATCACTTTCCTCCTTTTCGTCCACCGAAAAAATGCGCACGTCCCGAAGACATGCTAATCAACATCGAGCATCGTGGGTATTCGCCTTTCGTAAATAATATAAACAGGGAAATTATGCCGCAGAGCCCCCCAAGCGTCACGAATATTTAAATATGCAAAAATGCGAAGTGGAGCAAAGCATATTGCACGTACGTATCGGGAAAAATGAGGGACATGACCCGCTGTGGCTTGTGGGCTTCACGACGCAATCCGATATTTTCTATGGAAAATGGAATGACAAGTTTAGCGTCCGATTCGGAGAGGAAATGACACGATTGGAGGAATTGTATACGGGGGTCACCATTCCAAACCAATCAGACGAAATTTCTGATTCCACGTTAATTTCAAAAAAATTGGTCGTATACGTAATCACATTAGCCAAGGGGAGTTTATTTTGATATGACTTCATACTGCAACTTCAAGTATCCAGGAAGGGTGGGACCAACCCTTACTATTTCAAACGGAACAAGGGGTCGAGAGATATATCTTTCAAACGGATATGTAATTCTCTTCGAAATGACATCTCATTCGTGAAATTCGGCTATACAGTTTCCGAGATAAGTATTCAATTGTGTAATTATTTACACATTTAATGAAAATGACCACCACCGACCTCCATGCAATGATAAGGGTTTGATTCAAATTTTCCTAGAACTGTCTGCTACAAGTTTGAGGTTATACTGGTAAAAACTAATGCAAAACTCACTTCTGTATAATTCACACTTGAGCTGAGTATATTAATGTAGCACACTTACTTTGAAATGGTCTTCCCCAACAATATAAATACGATCTCTTACACAAATGTTTTCGTACGTTTTGGTCAGATAATAGTTAAAAACTAAAAAGCACGCTTCTGGGTAAAAATTAATCCCAAAGTTCAATAGGATAAATTTGAATAAGGACTACTGTAAATGAAATAAAATGAATTTCAGTGTAAAAAAGTGTGGGGGTGCATAGTGTCGTTAGATCACTTAGAAAGCACCCCACGGTATTTTACATTGCGATACATTTTTTTAATAACACTATTCTTATTTCAAAGAAAAAAACTATTTTTCCTTTCTAGTTCATTTTTCCACAGAAAGCGTGTTTTTCAGTTCTTCAAAACATTATTTATTCCTCATTTTTCAGTTGGATTTTTTATGAAAGCTTGTTTTTCAGGTTTTATAAAAACTATTTATATGTTTATATATTTTTTTAGTTTTTTTGAACTATAATTTTTTTGAAGACTGACACTTTTATAGATAATTATTATGACAATCAGCACCAAATGCGCAATATATCATTGCCTTGTCATCGGTCCTTGATAAATGCAAAAATTCAAATCGATCCTACGATCTAGGGAACCAATTTTCCTAGAAAGAACGTTGAGAAGCAATTCTTCTGCACTTTCAGTCGGGCATATTCTTTACAGCCTACAAAAATGTATAGGTATGTAAGCTAGTATATTCAACTTATGAACTTCAAATTCACACAATAAATATATTCATAGACATAACGAATAAGATTGCTCCATTCTGGTGGAATTCCACATCAGTTTCCAGTAATAAAACTTTACCAGTTCATCACTATCAGCCAATTTGTCAAGTTTTTTTCCGGAAGCTTCCGATCAGGGCAAGCCCATTTCCAACGAAAGAAATGCCACTTATATTTCAGTCAATAGCCCCAATATAACCTATTTGTAGCAATCCCCGTGAAATGTAACTGAGAATTACGGTAGAGGAGTTCTGATCGACCAGATAAGAATTGACAGAAAAAACCTTTGAATACTGAACAGAATTCGAAAACAATTGTCTTCATAGTATCCAATGGGTATATGGTTTTGATTATACCATCAAAAATGAGAACAGCTGAACATAAAAACAACAATAACTGACGTCAGTCATCACCCGAAGACGATTGCGGATACCAGCAATCGAAACGTCGCTAGTCCACTAAACTTGAAACTTGGTTTCAACATTTTTTTCCTCATATTTCATTCATTTCTTGGTTTGCATTTTTTGACTAGTGTTTCACATTCGATACCTTAATTTCTTGTCACAATATCATTTCATTTATTTCTTTATTTGAATTTTTTTTACTCATATTTCATATTTGATATCTCGAAGTTTGTAACAACATTATTTTCTTATATCTTATTTATTTATTTACGAGCTTGAGCTCATTAAAGTATACAAAATTCAAATGATTACATCACAGTCTAATATCACAGAAAAAAATGTAAATATAAGACAAATAAAGTACAAAAAAAAATAGCATAACAGTGTGTCACATATTATAAATCACATTTTTAACATAGATTCAAACTTCTTAATGTCCGCAAAAAAGTCCAGCTCTTCAGAGAATGAATTTGCCAACCTAGATGCTCTAATTATAAAGGAGTTACCTGCCACATTTGTTCTATAAGAGGAAATATGGAAGGAATTTTGTGAACGTGTTGATCTTGGTGGAACATAAAGATTTATATTCCTAAGAAGCTCGGGGCAGGAGTAAACAGAGTGCATGATTTTATACAACATTTTGAGATCCCTTTCTTTACGACGAGAACACAGACTTTTGATGTTAACCTCCTTCTCAAGAGTTTTGTAGGTGTATTCATTCCTCTGTTCCTTGAAGGCAATGTATCGTAGAAAGGCATGTTGAATATTTTCAATTTTATAAATTGAGTTATTATAAATCGGAGACCAAACGCATGCTGCATATTCCAGATGAGGTCTGACTAATGAGCAATATAATATTTTTTATATCAGTCAATCCTCAATTTCATTATTGGCCAAAAAAATTTGATTTTCTCACTTGATTTGTATTTTTATCCTTTCGTTCTTAGAAACAGTTATCAATAGAGATAATAATATAGACAGTGGAAGTCCGAACCATTACCATTCACCAAGAAACATTGTCAACCACTTTCAAGCAAACTTAACAAAATTCTGCTGTTTCATAATGTATACCAATTTGACATAAAAAGGGATCTTATAAGAAATTCAGCCTTTTTTCCATTTATAAGGAAGATAAAATTCTAAGAATACATTTCTCAACAGAGGCATGTCTGAGACTTTTTGAAAATATCAAATGAAATGTCATCGGAACGACAAAGACCAGAGTTCACAACAGGAAGCACCACCCTATCCCGTTCGTTCCACTCAAGAGAGTAGAACAAGAAAACAGTTATCAAATCATCTTTTGAACAATTCGTTCAGGCCAGTCTCGAACTACCTACACAAAAGATTTTGGTTGACACGTGTCAGAAAACAACTACCCCCTGGCTAATACCACGAGGGGCATTGAATTATATCCGATCGGTGCCAGTGCAGGTTTCTTCACAAAAAAAAATCCTGCATTTGCTTTCATTCATGTTATTTCATTATGACCAAACATAATTCATATACATACCTTTACGCGTTCATTCTAAAACCCACGCACTAATCGTTTTATTATCGATTAGTCCAAGAAATTCTCGAGTGTTTCCGCTGAGCAAATATCATAACATATTCAAAGCAGTAACTTTCCTTTTCCGCGAGATATAATTAAAAATGATGAATATACACGGCTTTCATCTACCCTTTTTCAGCTGAGGGCAATTATTTTCAATTCAATTTAAATTGAATGGAAATGTAATTGAATGATTACTACTTATGCATAAATTACATGTTCGTTTCTTGCTGGTGTAAGTGAGATATTATGCGTTTGTTGATATATCATCAGTAGAGAAACATTGCATAGCGATGTGAATGAAATTTCCCATGATACTAAAGGTGTTGGATTGAATGTTAAAATGTTAAAATGACCAGATTCCTAATTGTTTCCAAAAAATATTGAACATTCGCATTTCATACAGGGATGGTCAAAAACACGCGTACATAAAATAAAAAAACATACAGGAAAGAAGAAAAGGAACAAACAAACGTAAATCAACAAAATGTGTGGAACTAGCCATTGAGGACATTTTTCGTTGGTAAATTTAAATGCAATTCCACCTGATTTCCAATAAATTCAGAGGTTTGGTATATTCAGAAATGTGGCACGAAAAGTGAAAAAATGTACTTTCTTGCGGAAATATATTCATCACCAATCAGGATTCTTGAAATTCATATTACAATGAGCAAGCACTTCAGGATGAAAAAAAAAATCTATTATGTATTTTTTTCCAGACCTTCTCTCTTTTTAACCTCTGACGACTGACCTACTGATATAGATATAAACACTTGGAAATAAGATGAGTCGCAATCTTGAAATGAAAAGATCAAACATAGGCGTTAACTGATCGTTAGGTCAAATTTGAAGAAGAAAGTTTTGGAAAAATGGGCGCAAAAAACAACAGCAGTTCAAGAATTGCTGGAATATCCACTCATCTTTGTTCGTGTTTTTCAACATCGGTGCATTTTTGAAAGATTCGCAATGCCACGGTTGTGAATGATTATAACTAAGGATGAAAATGCCATTTTTCTACACCCACTATTTCAATTCGTTCATTAGGTATTTGACAGCTGTTAGTAATAGCCCATTCGAAATAAACGTTTATTCATTCATTCCACTTGATAAATTTGATCTCAGGACTACTTTCAATTGTTCAAAAGTCGAAATTAAATTGAATAGTTCCATCGTATGTTGAAAATCCCATATGAAGCGGGACATTTTCGATCAATCACAGCGATAAATTCCCGGCGGGACATTTTCAGGCTGGTAAATACCCGGTAGGTATCGAAAAATACCCGCTCGGTCCGTGTATCTATAGTAACGATTGTTAAAATGTCATCTTGACAGGCATAAATACTGAATTTTAAACGTCGTTGTTTTAACTCCGGAAATATTTTACTGAATTACACTCGTGCATCAAAATAAACCTGATTATTTCCCTCAATGCGAATAAACGATGAAACAGTTGAAGGCTAGACTGCTTTTACAGAGTTTTACAGCGATTAAATGCACTAGACCTTTTAACCGATTAAAATGTTCGAAATAAACCGGGCGTTTGGATCACTTTTCAGGTACTATCTCTGGTACTATATTGTTCCTGTGTTCGATTTTGATGTTTCCTGAGTTTACATGTTTTCTGGAAATAATCTAAACATATATCCCTCCTTCACCAAGTTCAATCGACCAAAATGCGTGCATTTCCATGATTTTCAAAATTTTGCTTTCAAGCAAATGCTTTCGTGTAAAATAATTTAAAATAAAATCCCTCGACCTGCGGTCTCGGGATTTTATCAAATTATCATACATTCAAGTCATTTGCTAAGCAAAATTTCGAGAATCATGGAAGTGCAGCACACATTTTAACCGATTAAACTTGGTGCACTCGGGATATAACCCCCGATAATTTTCCATTCAAGCATGTTGTCAGTGAGAAAACTGCATTCGGTTATTTTCATATTTTGCTAAAAGAGCCCTCCTCCTTCGGAGTCGGGCTCTTTCGACAAAATATGAAAATAAACTCATGCAGTTTATCGGTAATTTTGAAGCACTTGTGTAATTACTCCCGAAAACCATATTTTTAGGAAATTTACCGGACAACAGTTTGTGGGATGGTTCGTTTGGTATCCCGGTTAATGCTCGTATATTAATGAGGATCATTTCATGATCGTTGCCCAATAAACCATTATATATGACATTAAACATCTTTTCAAATGGAGGATACATCAATTACCTCAATGTTTCCAAATTCTTTCGATAACAAGACACCAAACATAACCAATTAGGCTTACCTAGGATCAGCTTTGTCTTCGTTACAAAGATTGTCGTTCAGGCATTACTGTATATAAAGGATCGTAGATTATGAAAATGCTAATTGCGATTTATTTGAGTGGCGTAGTGTTTTAAATACGAGTGACCTGAATACATACAGTATTATGTAACTTATACACCAACGTGATTTCATTCATTCGAACCAACTTTACCCATTAGTTGACTGAATATATATGGCATGCTGAAATGAAACAGTAATCAATGGTAAGTAACCTTCTCAAGAAGAACTAACAACCAAATCAGATAAATTCCAAATAACTTTCTTGATATAACCAGATGAGCACTCAATCACTGTACTTATTCCATTTACGATTTGGATTCCTTTTGAAAGTTTTTGAGTATCATCAAAGAATCATACTTCATATCTCTGTTGCATCCATTCAACAACCTATTAAAATCATCGCCCATTCCTATAAACATTCGACTTTCCCAGCTATTCACAACCCGACAGACACATCGAAATTATCTTTCAACAATCCACATCAACTCATCAGAATCAGTGGAACCGATGATCGTTATTTTTCAATTAAACATACAATGAAGAGACGTTTCGTATCTAAAGCGGTCTCCATCGGTGTTATGCTTAACGATTCATGATATTCGACACACATGGTGACACAAAGGCCATTGAAATTGTTATAATGCCGTTTGTTAACCGATACATCTTCCATTCTAGCGCTGGTTGATGATCAATTCGTTTTCAAAGATGAAAGCTTGTAGTAACGAAGCATCTGCTGCTTTTGATATATCATGAACTTGCATGTCTGAGAGTGAAATTCACTTTTTTCACGCGGCATAATTGTGTGACGTGATTTTCCTGTTGTTGATTTTGAACGATTTATGGTACCTTCCACACTCTTCGAATAACAAATGTTCCTTTCCATGCCATATTCATTAATGGTATTGAAGATGAAATATCTCTAGTAGTGGGCTCCAATGGAAATTGATCATTCAGACTGAATAATAGTATATTGCATAGTATATAATATGGGCAATACTTTTTCTTCAATTATGTAAAACGCGAATCATTTTAATATCATATCAAACTGGAGACTGCTAACTTGAAAGGAATCTGTAATGCTCAAAGAACACAGCGTGAATCAAGGGAGAGGAGATACGAATTGATATTATCTTTACATTCTCGAAAGTTTGTAAGACTCCTATAACTTCCTATAGAATACTCAATCATCTATTGATCTATATCAAGTTTCGAAGGTTAGTACAAAACGCATGTACTCAAGTTCAACTGGTCAATATAACGCAAAATTATTCTGACGCTGATAAAAACAAAGTTCATCTTGTTCAGTTTTTACTTTGGTAGAAGTTATATTTGTGTTATTTGCTGATTGCTTTCCAAAATTTCTCAGTTTTACATATTTATTTCAAGTTCCAGCATTAGTGACACTGGTTGTTACAAAGGGTACAATAACAAAAATTTAAAATCATGAAATAAAAGTTCTTTCGGGAGAGTGTTTAATAGCCTGCACTATAGATAGCAATCTTCATAATTAATTGAAATTACTCTTTTTGATCTGGACTAGGAAGGGTCCAATTCATTTCGAATTGAACACTATAATGCTCAATAAACTGTATATTGACGTACTATTTTTTCCATGTATTCCAACTTCACTACCTCTCACGTCGATAATGAAATTTCAAAGAATCTCATCTGAAATTATTTGAAGCAGCACCGAATGATAGGAATTTCTATGAATTTTGATATTAATTTCTCATAACATATCGAGAATATAAAGCAAATGCATCTATCTGTAATATATAGATCAAGATGTATATCTGTATTTACGTCTAAACATCCTTCATCAGGTAGAGTGTTGAAAACACGCTGTCTCTACACGAGTTGTTCTAGAGTATTCGCTAATAGAAATATCGTCAGACTTCATAATGTCATGTGTCTAGAATTGCGGCTTGACGTCATCTGTAAAGGAATTTCAAGAATGTGAATTTTCCTGGATGCCATTATCAAGTGAGCCGTAGGCCTAGCGTTTTTTACGAAAACATTAACATTGTACTGGCATAATAATTATTTATGATATAAGTGCTAAAAGTGATATTTCATTTTGTGAGAAGGGAAGTTTGGGACACGACGCCGAAGACGGAGTGTTCCATCCCTTCAAACAAAATAAAATCACTTTTAGCAGGTATATCATACACTATTTTTTCTACAAACACCATTAAAAGTCCAAATTAACGCATACCTATTTTACATTAATTAATTGATAAAATAATAGCCTCGAGATTATCAGTTTTGAATCCAATTTCATCTAATCTATTCATGAAACAAGTTGCCAAGGTAATCAAAAACAGAATTTGTTGATTTGTCTTTGTTGACAACTAACGTCAATAAATCACGAATTATTCTTCCTCGTTTCTTCGTTCCTCGATGGAAAGTGATCCAGAAAATGAATTTCTACCGCCGGAAATTGAAGCAGCTGCCAATAAAGCTGTTTTCGAATTATTGCCTAGTAAGTCAAAGCGACAGTTCGAATTTTCATACTATCGTTTCTTTAAATGATTTGATCAGAAAAATGTCATGAGCAGATATCACAAGCTTGTGGCTTTTTTGAAGCGAAATTGTGAAGGATATCGACCGAAAAAGTCAAAAGTATTGACAAGGGAACAAATCGACAAATTTCTCGCAGAAGCCCTGGATAAAATATATCTAACGCAGATTGCTGCGATTTTTGATGTTCTTGGAGCCTGTCGTCGAGAGGAAGTGTGCGATTTGACATAAAACAGTGCTTTTCAAACTCTTTGAATACACGACCCCTTTCGAAGATAAAAATTTCTGGCGACCCCCTTGGGCCATAGAAAGACAAAAAATTGTAATGTTATTAAAAGACTACGTGTAATTTGTGACTTTCTCTATTTAGATACCTATATATTCTGAGAACTAACGTTGTCTTCAATGGTGGACATCAAAACTGAAAAAAGGACTCAATTAGAAAACAATTTGATTGTGAATATTTCAAAAATAGCACCACGATTTGAGAAATAAACAAGCTCATCCTTCTCACTGAAATTGTGTTTTACTGTAGGTAGTGAATCATGTAGAACCTTAACTTATTTTCTTTTGCCAGCGACCCCCCCAGTGAGGCTCCGCGACCCCCCTGTGGGTCGCGACCCACAGATTGAAAAACACTGACATAAAATAATATCGAGGACTCCAGAACTTCACTAGTTGTGTATATGTATACCAGACACAAACACTAATGTGCCACGCATCTTTGTTGTAAGTGGTACATTGTATATAAACTACTATAAAAGTACATAGCCCTTCGTCCAGTGGATATTAATCATTCAAGAGTTTTTATAAAATGCATTTAAACTTAATGTGCCAGGACTCCAATTGGAATCAACACATTTGGTGAGATGCCTGCCAAAGTTCTGAATTTTTAAATTTGCCTGATTTCCATCTTTATACTGGACATTGTTTCCGACGTTCCTCAGCAAGTTTGTTGGCGGACTCTGGTGCTAGTCTTACTACAATTAAAAGGCACGGTGGATGGAAGTAAAGTAGCAGAGGGTTATATAGAAGACTCGCTACAAAGGAAACAGAACATTGCGGATCAACTTTTGTCCAAAACTTCGGCGGATAACATTGTTCTCTGCCCTGGTGCAAGCTAATTCTGTTACATCTACCATCGATACTGGCCATGCAATTTCTTATTATAATTGTATTTTCACCAATTGTACGTTTAATTGAATAAACACTTTATTTTCAATTATGTTTTTATATTATCTTTACAAATGAATCACTTTTAGCACTAGTGCTAAAAATGATTTACTTTTAACACCAGTGTCATAATATGGAATTTTAGACACTGACAGCATGCGTCAAAAATTATACTTTAACTGACGTTTGCAGAAAAAAGTCGTTTCACCAGGAATATATGCATCTTGCGTCCCACCCTCGGTCCCCGACAACGCGAGAAGACATTCACATTTCCATTTGGAAAAAAGCGCCGGCAACTCGGAATCGTACAAATCGCCGTATTATTATTAATCACCTGTATACGGTTGCGTTCTGTATCCCGCCTGTATACAAACCGGAATCAATTAAGATAAACGCCACTCGCGGAAGATTGATAATAGTTGTTGGTGTAATTGAGAATATAAATATTTGCATACTATTATTCATTGATTAGCACCTCTATATATGCAAATGCGGGAGACGAATGCGCCGTGAAATGTCGATCGATGTACAGCTGCTAACGGTTTTGTAATCGCTCGTATTTGGTCAGTAATTATGGTTTTTGTGCCGGCTAGGAAATATCCTAGTTCCCACTGGTTCCGAGCGATGTTTGAGAATGATTTACGAAGTGCAGGAATCAACCAGATAAATGGTTTTCGAGAAAAATACAGGTGAAATATTCGAAGAATATAAATAAGTTGGAACAATCTCAGAAAAGAAAACCTTTTATGAATGCGGGTGTACATTGTTGACTTTTCAACCAGAATGTAAAGACGCTCTCCATAGTACCTTGCATTAGCTGCTGCTCATTTGTCTATGATCAACAACAAACTGTTTCACTGAACAAAAAGACATCAGCAATTGCTAACGCGGATACTGGAATACCTCAAGGATCAATGTTTTGGCCTCTATCCATCATCATTTACGTGGATAATATTGTTACTGATAGAATATAATTCATTCGTCTACATATTCACAAAGAATTCTTACAAGCTATACGACGCGTCAACAACCCATGGAAAGTATATATAAAAACGATTTTGTATAAAATTATCAATACATATATGAAAATATATATATGAAAATATTAGCTGAACTCTTCAATAGCATAAGGTACTATCTCCAATAAAAGTACTTCCAGTTGAGTTTTCAGGCACGTTTTCGAAAAAATTTGCCTCTCAGAAGAAAACGATTATTTTGGTAGGCATTTTGTGAAAGCCGATCGATTGAGAAATATCGATTTCATTAGGAAAAAAGTAAGAGTTTGGTATAATGTAGATAGACTGAAAGACAATTCGACCAATTTGACCAAAAAAAAAATTCATTAAGTCCATTTTCAGGCACGTTTTCGAGTAAATATACGCCTCTCAATCTGAAACGATGATATCAAAAAAAAATGTATGAACGCTCATCAATTCAGAAGGGCCTGTTTCATAATGAAAATAATATAAACTCTTGATTTGTTTCACTAAACTGAGTAGGATTTCGATAGAATCGAAAAATCATTGGATTAAAAAAAATGTTTTTATACGTTGAAAAATGTTGGAGATCACGAATTCGAAATCAATTCAAACAAAAAACACTACACGTGTATGATAAAACACAATGAAAAAGTTGTCACATCACATGAGTCGTTCGGCTGTTGACCACGAAGCTCTACTACAAATCTTTATAATAAACAAGACGTTATAGTTTTGAAACATCCAAGTTGGGCATCATCTCAGTCGTTTGATGATGAGCTTCGTGGAATCCTGATTCAACCGTTCCATTCTCCATTGAAAACTCGGTGTCAGCTCGAAGTCGTGTTTTAGAAATTTATTGATCAGCAATTTTTGCAACAGTAATTATATTCCGAAGTACCGTTGATTTGTTAGGGATATGAAAATCGAACCTACGAATTGAAATATATGAACCAATAATTTGCAGCATAGATGTACTTAAATAGTATATTGTGCAACAAATGCAGTAAAAAAAGTGCTGCTTTCTCACGAGTTTGAAAAAGTTGCGGCACTAGCGCAAGCGAGGACTGCAATGCAAAGAAGTGAGAAATTGCATTTCTGCTCGTGTTACGCACTATATTTTTTCTACAACACACTTTATGCTAAAAATAATACTATACTATCAAACGAAATTAAATGTCAGTGACTCATTCTTACGCTTATGGTGCCCGAAAGAAACAAATAGTCGATTTCAGTATTAAATATATTGACCATACAGTAGAGGCTTTCCTTAATTTGGATAGTTCTTCAATATATGGCAAAATTATAATTTCAGGAACACTTTCAGTTTTTTATTTTTTTTTCTAATCCATGAACTGTTTGTATGCAGTTCCATATTTTCCTCTTGAAGTTGAAGAGAGTAAAATCAATGAAAATGAATAAACTTGTTCTCTCAGTTCTGGAGGAGTTTTTCCATTTTCAGAACTGTCGCTATTCATTTTGGATCAATCTCATTCGAAAAATTATGGAAAAAGAATATTTCACAAATATTTTATGCTTAACATCCAAATGTTTCCATATGTGTTGCTCCGTTGCCCAGCAACGGATAGTGTATCTATAGGTTAAGATGGCTATATACTGGTTCTTTCACTGTTGCGATATTGTTTCAGACAAACCTGTAGAGAGGGTGTTGTTGTTCAAAATTATGCCTCAAGGGTGCGCATGTGGTTGGAATTCCTAAAAATTTTCGAGAATACTCGATCCATAGAACAAGTTGTTGCCAATACAGACCACTTTTGGTTAGAACACAGAATAGAAAGCGAGATCAATCTGACGTTTGATGAAAACAAACTTCATCTTCAATGAACAACCTCCAAAAATAATCTCACGTTCTAGTATATTCAATAATCATTTGAAAATTTCGTAGTGATCATACCAAGATCTGCAACCATTCTAGAGTGTCACCGTCTGAATATTCTATAAATCTATATTTTTTCATTTTCGTCACCAAAGAGAAAAAAAAAAAACACCTCAGAAAAAATCACTCAATCACATATCCAAAATCACAACTCACTCCACCTCACACCACGTGATCCTGTCCCACCCGGCCCCCCCCCACGTGGCTGACGAATTTTTTGTGTTATAACTACGGTCTTCGTCATCAATTCTTGATCAAGTAGGCCGGATCGGACGTCTGATTCGCTGACAATCTTTTATATGGAGTGGAAACACCAGTATATAGCCACCTCACTGTAGGTATTTGAGACAGCGGTAGTCATAGAAAAAATTTTGGCACCTTGCCGCACACTAATGTCAATTTTCAATTATTGTGAGAAATAACCATGTTTGCGAACGTTAAACTATACAGAAAAGCGTGTTTTCTGGTGTGGTTGTAGAAAAAAATAATTCATGTCGAATGCCACGCATTGTGCTCTGACAAATCGGCATTCCTTTTCCGGCATTCATTGCGGTCCCCCAGCTGGAAGTAACCGATACGAAACTATGTGTAACGTTAATGCTCAACGGGTGTAGTTTATGGTTCTCATTTGTGTAACTGTTCTCGTTACGTTACGTCAATTTTCAGTAATGTCTCAACTCAGAGCTCAATGTAAGTCATACCCACGTCGTAATTATCATCTAGATGTGCGCGAAAGATACCCACATGCCAAGTTCATTCAGTTTCTCGTTCGAAGCGTGCAATTGACAACTGCCCACGAGTAGATCCTTCAGAATTTTTTCAAATACCTGTTGCTTGCTGCAGATTGATTTCAAAGGAAAGTATATATTGTTCTAAAATTGAACAATTCGTTCAGGCCAGTCTCAAACTACCTACACAGTAGGTGTCTGACTTGCAACTATCAGAAAGCAACTACTTCCCTGGCTAATACCACGAATGATGTTGCATTATATCCAACCGGTACCAGTGCAGGTTTCTTCAAGGAGAAAATCCTGCATATGCATTTGGCGATACAAATGAAGGAATTGATTTTCAATTATTTGGACGGGCACACTTGCAAACCGGTTTCGTTCTATTTGGCTTCAATACAATGTATCACCATCATCAACATCATGAAATATCAAATAACCTTCATAGTATCAAACCCCGACCACAGCTGGTGCCAACAACAAGTAGCCATTGCGCCATCTTTCTATGGACTGAAGAGAAGCCAAATAGACCGGTTTCGGTCTATTTGGCTTCTCTTCAGTACAATGTATTACCATCATCAACGTAATGAAATATCGAATAACCTTCATAGTATCAAACCCCGACCACAGCTGGTGCGAATAACAAGTAGCCATTGCGCCATCTTTCTATGGACTGAAGAGAAGCCAAATAGACCAGTTTCGGTCTATTTGGCTTCTCTTCAGTACAATGTATTACCATCATCAACATAATGAAATATCAAATAACCTTCATAGTATCAAACCCCGACCACAGCTGGTGCGAACAACAAGGAACCATTGCGCCATATTTCTATGGACGAGCTATCCTAAAAACGAGAGCTCAGAACAATAGAGCACTGTCAAAAGGCTCCCAGATGCTTGATATTTTGTTTAGAAAGAGTCAAGTTTAGTAAGAGTAGTATGATTCGAGTCATGTATCTAAATTCGTGAGGCCATTGCCTAAAATATGTGATCGAATGCTTCTTGTGCCTATTGCTTGTAATAACTTATAGAAATAGAAAGTGAGACTATTGCCAATTACCCTAACACCAAAGTGATGTTACTTGCAGTAGACGCGGGTTTCGCTAACAAGGTTAGCATCTTCAGGATAAAAAATTTGACATCAAATCTAAAGACTAAGGTTAGCTGTTTATCAGACGTTCATTCAGACTTCATTATTTTCAATTCACTTCAACTTTTCGAACTCAATTTTTTTTGGAAGAAGAATATAGACTCACCAGATCTAACCGACTCCTTATCATCGTCCTCGTCACTATCGATATGCGGTATCGATCCGACGAACTCGAACATCGGGCTCGTCTGCATGGAGGAGTCCTTCTTGGCTACCGGACTCCCAGGCAGCCTGCAGGAGCACTGACACGCGCACGACACAACGTCGTCCTCTTGCCTGTCGAGCGGCAAGAACTGAAGGCACTGCGGACAGGGGAAGGTCAAGTCGTCCAAAGGCACTCTCTGGATGGCGTGCTCGACGGACACCAGGAGGTTGCGCAGCATCTCCGGGAGGTCGCACTCCTCGTAGGAGACGTCGTCCAGATCGGAGGCTGATCTCACGGTGGAGCACATTATGTCATCTAGGGAACGTAGGGGGTCGCGGAACTCGGCTACGGTCCGGCAGAGGACGCTGTGGTGATGACGCCACGTCAAGGTCACTTCCAGGCCTGGGGCGCTTCGGCTGCGGACGCAGAGGTAGCAGTCTCTATGGCGGAGGGCTGTCGCGTTCAGAGGGCCCAGGTGCACCACTACCCCCGATTGGCCGAGGCTGAGGGGCCATCCCGAGGGGGAGGTGGAGTCTGATGAGTGTTCATTCTGTAACAAGGGAATTAAGGGTCAGTCACTGATTCCGAGTGGAAAAAATGCTCGAGAAATTGCCTCGTAGAAAAATTGGAAAGTTCTGACAATGATTTGATCACTTTATTCATGTGTAATGAATAATTTCGTAAGAACTCCTTTTGAACGATCGATATTTGCATTTATTTTGGATGATGATTTGAAACACCGTCGATAACTATTTGTAAATCACTTATGAAAGTAAGCTTGATAATTCCACTGCTACCTAAATCCAAATTCTAGAAGAAATAATGTTTCTGGAAGAAGCGACTTTATTAGGAAAACTTGACGATTCAGGTGTAGGGACATGATATATCATCATGAAGCATTTTTCATCATCTTTAAATTTATCGAGTAACATACAGGGGGTTTCATTTGAACTTTTGACCACTTTCAAGCACAATGGAAATAATAGTGATTTTAGCAAGATTTGTATGATATGGAGTCGATTTCTTGGTGTTATTTGCATAGTTTGAGTTTGTCCAAACTATCTTCAAAATATCAGCTTTTCATGAATTGAGAGTACTGATGAACTTGAGTTCAATTAACGCTATGTTTTGGACCATATAAATTTAGCACAATTTATTTTTCATCTTGAAAAGAGATAAATATAGGTAGAGAACATTATGAACAAAATAGGTATTAAAATACTAGAGCGCTTCTAAAAATGTATTAATATACGGGGTGTTCCATTCAAAAAATAAAGTTGCTAGGACTTTTTGATGACTATGATTTATTAAGTTCAAACAATTATCATTATCGTTCATCGTAAAATGAAATATAATAAAAATTGTTAATTTCAACAGAGTTATTCATGTATAGTATATTTGTCGAAGAATTAACATTATGATATAATAAGACTGAATTCTTGTGAGAGATCACCTGAGGACTTGAGTAATAATTATCTACTCTTGTCATTCGTACTCAATAAAAAGTAATGAGCATTTCCCTGCAATAAATTGCCTTGGATCAGACGACTATAAATCAATACCCCTCATAAAAACAAGTACGCGCAGTACTTCAGTCATTTCATTAGATATACATTACAATTACAATAATCGCCGTATCGATAAAGAGAGTCGCTAATGAAATAGCATGAATTATGATATAGACATAAACTGAGATCAGTTTTTTCGCAAAGTTGCAAGGTATAAACTGGATAGCAGGATCTTCAGTTGCTCATAACACTGAAGATATATGACGATTGAAACTAATAATTATTGTTGGGAAGACTCGACAAGTGACCATAACTCCTTTCATAGAACATGATGAGGTTATTATTAATGTGCAGTGAAACGTTATACTCCATTTGTGAACTGGAAGAAAAAATATTTTGAAGGTAGGTTTAGGATTCTTCAGGTTGTTAAGATGCACACTGTGCAATAAAATGGGCGTGAAAAACTAACCGTGATGATAATTATAATCCTTTCCGAACCTGTTCTCTACCCCCACAACTAGGCCATTTCGAATGTACAATTTCAGTCAATCATTGGTAAAGTGCCGTCAATAGATTCTTCAGTAGAACAACTAACTTTTGTGAATTGATCTCTTACAGAAAACACTGATACACTGAATATTGCCATCGTATGTTAAAAATCCCATATGAAGCGGGACATTTTCGATCAATTACAGCGATAAATTCCCGGCGGGACATTTTCGGGCTGGTAAATACCCGGTAGGTATCGAAAAATACCCGCTCGGTCCGTGTATCTATAGTAACGATTGTTAAAATGTAAATTTGTCATCTTGACAGGCATAAATACCGAATTTTAAACGTCGTTGTTTTAACTCCGGAAATATTCTACCGAATTACACTCGTGCATCAAAATAAACCTGATAATTTTCCATTCAAGCATGTTGTCAGTAAAAAAACTGCATTCGGTTATTTTCATATCTTGCTAAAAGAGCTCTTTCGACAAAATATGAAAATAAACTCATGCAGTTTTTAGACAACATGCTTTCATGGAAAATTATCGGTAATTTTGAAGCACTCCCGATAATTACAATAACATTGATGACAGATTGACAGAAATAAAGTTTCAGAATTCGCAAAGAAAGCCGTGATTTTGAAGATGAAATGTTGTAGCTAAATACGACGGGAACATCGAGATATTACAATAATTATTGTTATCATCCGTATTTGCCATTTTCGTTTATTTCAAAGATAATTTGCTAAGATCATTGACTTTTGAAAATGTTTTCTGGAAAAATTCATATAATTAAGTGGATAGGACAGGATTGTTACGTTCCTACAAGGTTGTCCTTGGTAACAAAGTATTTTGTTCTCTGTGATAGGTGGAATTCATATCCTATCTTGTGTGGTTATGCAATCATAACGATTCAGTATACAGGAAGCGCCTACTTATACATCTAGTGACCTATAAAAAATGATCATATTCACAGGTGGAAGTAGAAAAAAAGTATATCAGTCGATGCAACAGGGCTTTTATGCATCTTTGTTCATAACACCAACCCAACAAACACATCCTACGGCGTTCCAGGACCACGACGTTTGCATACAGACCTGCCCGTAGTGGTCGGCAAAAGTGTATAATCTTCTGATATTAGCGGTGCAAACCGCACTTGCAGAACTTCTAATGAGTGAGCAATTCGATTTGTTAATGTCGACAGTGCCTGGTTGTAATGCAATTATTGTAAACATACTCCCTAATTAGAATATGTGATGCTCAATAAGAGTCGATGTAATTATCGTCATTAGTACCAACAGGTGTCGTTTGGATTTCCTATGCAGGAACATGTCGCAAACAGGATTTTACAATTCGTCATCGATGCTGTGGTCATTTTCCAGTGCCTGAGGGTCATCAATTTCAATATCTGATATATATATACAGGCCGTTTTCTAGTTGATTTCATTATTTCTATCCCGGAAACGGAAATACTTAAAAGGTCAGTTAAATTGGACGAATATTTCCTATTTTAGGAAACTAGAATAATCCCTTCGAGATTGAGAATATCTCGAAATATTCGTCAAAAACTGGAATTATCGAATTTCGTTTTTGAATGATATTGAAAAGTCCGAGGCACTTTCAATGCTGATTCATACAGGGGTGCGTAAAAGTCCGGAATAAAATTAATATCTGTTTAACCGATAACTAAGGAAAAAATTGCTGAAACATGTCAATTGATTTCGAAGTGTACGCATTTAATAAAATGAAATATTTTTTTTCAACCCCTTAGCTGCAACCCCCCCCCAACTTTTTCTTTTCAAATGCAAACCTATTTCGTGTATGGGCTCACTGAGAAGATCGTAAAAAATGGAATCTGACCATACCTTTTTTTTACCCATGTGGTTACCAAGAAATGAGAAGAAACTCTTGAAAGTTAGTAATACCTACTTAGTGCTATCTACGGGTGAATCAACGTTGCAAAAAACAAATAAGTGGCACTCAGCATATGATGATGTACACTGCTCAACAATTGCTAAGGATCACCATTACCTAGTTTCTAGAAGTTTACAAATTTTAAAAACAGACCAACCTGGGCAGGCACCACAACAAATTTCATTGATTTATGTGTAAAACTGAAAACGTTATCTAGCATCAACATTCTTTGGAATTTATTTTTTCACAAAAAACTTACACATGAAATTAGTTCCATCCCAAGCAATTGTTGACCAGTTGTTGCATCCTTTGTACCAAATTCAATGCTCTGATAAGAAATATTTTCTTTGGCCCATTTTTAAAATTGTGGCAATTCTGGGTGAAATTGAAATGAAAGAGTTTTTTCTCATTTCGTGGTAACCACATGGGTAAAAAAAAAGAAAGGGTATGGTCAGATTCCATTTTTTACGAGCTTTTCAATGAGCCCATACACGACATAGATTTGCATTTGAAAAAAAAAGTTGGGAGGGTTGCAGCTAAGGGTTAAAAAAAAATTTATTGCCAAAAAATGCGTACACTTTGAAATCAATTGATATGTTTCAGCGATTTTTTCCTAAGTTACTGGTTAAACCGATAAGTATTAATTTTATTCCGGACTTTTGCGCACCCCTGTATTTCTTATAATCTGATATGAGCGAATTTTCCATGCGACCTTTCGTTCATATAGGAGAAAAATAATTATCTCCCAAATATCTAACAATCGTAAAGATCGAATCCACCATATACAGTAACGTTTCAGAAGGCACCTTGTCCAACGTTTTTTACCAACGCTCCCGATTTTTTGCATTTTTTTCGCATTCAGCAATCGAAACTACAAATTCTTCATACCTATCTCTTTTCCGTGTCATGCCTAATTTTTGAGAATGTCATTAATTTTGTCCCCGAGACATGCAATAAAGTGATTTTTTTCTCAAAAACAAAGCAAGATCCAAAAAAGTCGTAGTTTCAGTTGTTTGATGCGATATAAAGCACAAAACTTGCAAAAAATCAGTGGAGCACATTTTTTTGTCAGAAGTATCTGATAAGACAAATAATGATTTCAATCTAATTAGGGATAAGTTAGCTCTCCATTACCCCATCAAACATCACCAAATTTCAACAAAATCGGCTTGAGGATTGTTAATACATTCAGGAAATAACTATTTCTTTCACAAATGTTGGCACCCTGTATCTTGGAAACGGAAGCATTACAAACCCTTTGTTTATATAAACTTTTCGTCTTAGAATTACTCGAAGAATCACCCCTTCAAGTTTGGTCATTTACTCAAAAAACACCTTGTACGTAACAGGTATAGAAATAACAAAGATTCATATATGGTGGGAATTATCACACTATTTCTACTTTCAGAATGGGGTCCCACGATGTTCACTGTGTAACGAATGACAATATTGAAAATGGGATTTCGGTATTGTTCTAAATTACCGTTATTTTTTCAGTCGAACTCAAATATTGTAAAGCTGCATAGTTTAATGACTATAAATATGCAATAATCCTGTTATGTTGACCGCATTCCCACACTTTTGTATTACGAAATCCTGGAACGCCATGAAGAACAAACATCACGCAATCGAGACTCTACCCAGGATGATCATAAAACAATTACACAACGCCAAGATGGATTATATCCCTCACAAACAGCTGTTACTCAGAAACGTGTTATCTGCAACGCTGTGGGTGTGTAGAAACAATCACCACAAAAAAGACAAAAGTTACGGCGATTCCGTGCGTGCACAAAATTTACATCTCCATCCAAATACAGCTAGTGAGCATAACACAATTCCTCCACACAATACGACTGTTCTAATTATAATAAGCTTTCTAAAACAACCAAACAGAAACACCGGGAGATATACTCATATCTCCAAGTGCCATATATGCGAGAAGAGAATTATAACGCCTGCGTACAAAGGTATCGTATTTCGTTCCCAATGTTCTGGTCAATAGATTGAAAGGAGATATAGACGTATTTCAAGAATCGACGTCGTAACGTCACGCAAAACGGGGCATGTAAACTCACTGGCCAATGACTTACTGTGAAAAATCCGACTTTCTAGATTCTACCAAAGCGGAAAATGTTTGAGCGAATTTACATACCCACCTACAAGTACACACATTTGTTAGGCATCAGATATGGTTAATTCGATCCTGTCAACGGCGTGCTTATAGTAGGGGATCCTTGACTATCACGAGAAATGATCATTAATCAATAATGAATCAAATAATGATCATAAGTTATTTTCTAGGAATAAGCACCGATGTTTCAACTGACAAACTTCTGTTCGGTACAGTAACAGTGGTAATAAAAAGTGTTTATATTTGTTGACGATTCTACTTTGAAATTATACCATGAAAATAGAGAGAGCTTCAAGTAATTAATATTGGGATATATACAAATGTAGAAGGGCCATTTTTCTGATATACCAAAAGTTCCTGCGTTAATTCAAAACAAGTTCCTTCTGAGTGAACTAAGTTCCATTAGTCCCTATTGTATAACGTAAAAAAATCAGAAAATTAACATGTCACGTTGTTATTCAAAAGATGTAGCTAGATGCGATTCATATCATCCGTAGTCTTTAAGATACAATTATACGCAGGCAGCATGATACAACCAGATTCTTTCCGTTGCTCTTCCTTGTCATCATTTGAGTACCGTTCTATACTACTGTGTGATACCCATCGACAGTGAGCATGCTTTATGATAATTCAGAACCACTAATCTGTCCGTTCTTCATGTTCCACAGGATTCAATTCAGGCGCCCACTTTGTTTCTGCTTTATATCAATGATTTGCTCTAGAATACATCTTGTTCAATACATAGTTTTGCGGACAACAGTACTATTCATACTAGTTTCTCTTCCAGAGTACCCATACCAGCTCGAGAAACAAAAATTCAAAGAAACATTCACGTCAATAAAATTAACGATGACTTGGTAAAAATGATAGAATGGGGTAACATGAACTTGGTGGAATTTAATGCTAGGAAAACCCAGGCCTGTCTCTTCTCAAGGAAAGCCGATCTATAATCATCTACTAGTTAGGAGCAACTATTCCTTCAAAGTCAAGTATATCGATGCTAGGAATTACGAATATTAATAATCTCTCATGGGAAAACCATGTGAGATTGATTGCTAAAGGTGCTTCCCAGAAACTTGGATTTCTGTTTCGTGTGAAAAAATACTTCACTTCTCGTCAGCTTCTATTGATCTACAAGGCTCAGATACGACCTGTCTTGTGTCTGGAGTTCGGCACCGAAACATTCATTGAGGCTTCTCGATTCTATTCAGAAAAAGGCAATCCGTTTTGTTGGTGATCCTTCGCTCACAGACTCGCTCACTTCATTGGAAGATCGTAGAAGGATCGGAGACTTCACGGTCGGTGCTCTTCTGGATTGTTATCAATAGTTCCACCCTTGGCAATATCTACATGGATGACTCGACGAGAACAAAATTCCCACCCCTTTGTTGTGAATTTGAAGACCTATCGAACCTCTTTTGCTCAGGGATCTTTTTTCAATGGAACAGCTGAAATTTGAAACTCCTTGCCGAAATAAGTTTTTCCTGAGGCTTACGAACTTCAAAAATTCAATGTGAACGGTAATTCGTATCTCCTGTCCCTTGATTCACGCAGTGTTCCTTGAACTCTACAGGGCGTCCCTTTCGTGTGAATCCGCATATGAAGAAAAACATTTTGTGTTCCTTTTTCCGCACTTCCAGGGGCCTTGATGATTTACCAATTTATTTTTGACCCCACGAACAAGGATGTTGATAAATACAATTCTTTGTGCTTTCTGTTATGTTAGTTGGTTTGGTATATATTTGTGTTTCATGTTGTTTTGAACTTTTTTCTGACATTATACCTGTTGTCGATCTGTTTTATCATGAGGTATAATGTTTGCTACAGGATGTGTATGTTGTGTAGACTGTATGTTTTCATTGTGGGGTGGGCATGTTACGATTTTCAGTTTCCATCAATGTGTTTTCTATCAAATTCTCTGGATATCTATTTTCTTCTAATATTGACTTCATAATATTAATCTCCCCATCAATTTTGTCCAATGAATTGCTTACCACTTTAGTTCTATCATGAAGACATTTTACTATACCTCTTTTGTCACTTTGATGGTTTGAAATATAGTATAAATATCATCACTGAAATACTAAATAAATACTAGTAAATATTCAACAATGTATTATATCTCAAGTATCATTCATGTTTTTTTCAATTGTACATAATCATCAGACACAATGTAATTTGTGAACTTGGGTTAATCTGATCTATTCATTGTTAATAGGATGTGGATGCAATAAATTTGAATTCAAATATTTTTGGTATGTGGTATCTAGAGAAGGAAGTTCATCATGATTTCTATGACGGTTAACATTGGTAGTATATTTCAATTGGAGTAATAATAGTATCTCTGGCATACGGAATCACTTTGAGGACTTGTGATGATGCATTGAAACCACTCATTAGGAAAACGTCTCCATTATTCAAGAATT
This sequence comes from Zygogramma bicolorata, assembly GCA_032362365.1. NCBI lineage: Eukaryota > Metazoa > Arthropoda > Insecta > Coleoptera > Chrysomelidae > Zygogramma > Zygogramma bicolorata. Next base: position 145,063 of record JAVJAQ010000663.1, read on the forward strand.
ATTATGCTTGATTCCATAACTCTTTCGAAGATCCAACATTCCAGCGCCCCTACTAATAGCTCTCAGTTATCATGGAATCGCATTAGTCGCCCTCCACGAGATAATTAGCTGGTGCTACAGTGATTAACAATCAAGATGTCGTCGTACGGTAATCCAATTAATTCCGCTGTTCGCTGAATATTCCATATCGGCCCGATTCAGACGTGAACAACTCCACTAGAAGAGCACAATCTCCGTGAAGGTAATTGAAATCGCGATGAAATCGATCATATTCTCGTCTTGGTCGTTTACTTCGAGCAGGTTATCTTAGCCTCCTTGGTGGCGATTTGAGATATGGGAATGGACTGGGTATTTTGTTACACTTTATAGCTCTACTCCATGATTTCAAAAGCAGATTGGCGAGCTACATTCATCAGTAATGTTTGGATGTTGTTTGAGGAGGTAGAAATGTCCTGACACAATTTTTTTTTGTCATGGAAAGAAAAAGTTTCAAATTCTTATAAAATTTGTTATTGGTAAAATTGGTATAATTACCCCGATACGTAACTGATAAATTTGTAGGCAATTCTTCTTCTTTGATATATTGCAGTTACGTATATTTTACGTATATTTCGTAAAAGAGCCCTCGTCCTTCGGACTCGGGCACTTTCGCCAAAATATGAAAATAAACTCTTGCAATTTTTAGATATCACGCTTTCTTGCAAAATTATCGGTAATTATTATGCACTCGTGCAATTATAACCGAAAACATATTAAAAGAATTTGAAGCATTGTCTTTTCGAGAGGAGAGAAAACATAAAAATAGTCATTTTAGATTCATCGATGTATCTATGGCCAAATTCTTGAGTATCGTGGGTTTGTTTTCAGTTGTTACCTCAAGGACATTGAAAATAATTAATGATTAATTGCCAATTGTTATTTGGCAACGGTCCGACGCCAAAGACGAAGGGCTGTTGCCTATGATAACAAGCTTAAGGATGTTGTGACAACATTATGAGTTATTTACCAACGTTATTCAATGAATATTCGGTAAGAATTTTTTTCCTGACAGGACAGTGACATATAAGAAATGAATGAACTTAAGTTTTGACTAAACGTGAAAACAGCCCATGGGTAATTATCGGTTATAATTGCACGAGTGCATGAAAATTACCGATAATTTTGCAAGAAAGCGTGATATCTAAAAATTGCAAGAGTTTATTTCCATATTTTGGCGAAAATAACCGAATGCAATTTGTATAAGATATCACGCTTGAATGCAAAATTATCTGGTCATTTTTATGCACGAATGTAATTCACTGGAATATTTCACGAATAAAGAAATTCTCAAGGAAATGTTATTTTTTGTCCATTTATACTTTCCTCTATAGATTGTATGGAGTACTCGCCTAAACGCGAAATGTTTTTCTATTTTTGAAGTCTATCTGACGTTTATTTGTGTTCTTTACTGACATTTTATATATGAGGGAAATATTCAGTGTAATGTTGGTTTCTTGATTATTTCAGCACCCCTGACTAGAAAAAGACAAATTTGATATATTAATAGGAATAGAATGACGTAGAGCGATATGGAGTGGATATGTTGACCTTCGACACAAATCAAAGGCTTGTTAGTATCTAGTGAAAAGGCATATTGAACGGATATCAGGTGCACTTTAAATAATTATCAATATTGAAAATTGGTGCCTGAAAATCATCGATAACAATCATAAAGGTGTAGTACGATGCACCATTGACAATTCTAGAATATTTGATGGTCTCTGGTTTTCAAATAATATATTTTATTCACAATAATTCGAAAATTTGCTTATTTTCAACTCCATTTCAGGTTGGAAAGTGACCTATGGTTCACTCAAAAGTAGATGAGGTAGGAAATAACTTTCGAAACTTTCCAACCTCTCTGTTCTGTATATGAAACGGCTTTCTACTCATCAGAATTTAAGATGTGTTTAAATATCCGGTAACGTGTACATAGTTATACAAAACAAGCTTACCTTGGTACGATATCATAGCTACTACACACTATTGCAGTATCGAACTTACAAAAAAAAAATATCAGATAATTCCTTTTCTCGAATAATTTCAAATGAGCTGAGATTTGTGAAAAATTATTGGTATGCCAAACGTATTCATTAGAACGAAACCAAAACGTTCATGAATAATTTTAACATCTACGTTGGTAAATGACATTTACAAAGAATTACATTCATGGAAGTGCCATAAAATTCGTTTCTGTACATTCCCTGCTTGAAACACATGATGCATCGATATTATTTCAGCCAATTTTCTTTTCTTGTTCATTTCATGAAATTTTTTCGAATGACTATGGATAAAATAGAATATAGAAACATAGTTTATCGCAGGCTAAGGGCAATATATTTCTTTGGAGAGAAATTATTCACTTTATTTTACACTGGTTTGTTTTGAAAAACAGACTACCCTTTCCAAGTTGTAGTTTGTTCTCAGGAAATCCAAAACAAACGATGGAATTCATATATTGAATAGAACTGGACGACACTTGATGAAAATCCCTATTTAACAAAAATTACTGTAGTATTTTTTGATTCAATCCATAATTGTTCGTTCGTTTTCGTTAACCAGCTGACGAACGTCAACCCTCAGAAGTCGAAACTTGTGCGAGCAATGGATCAACGAGGCCTTACCTTTTAACGTGCGATTACCCAGCATGGTGGCTCGGCGAGGATTCGAGCCCCGGCCTTCCGCTTTATAGGCAGATATGCTAACCACTACACTACCACTACACTACCGAGACCACCAACAAATTTTCATTCCTTTTTAACATCGTTCATCAGAGGGTTGGGTACGAGAAAGAGGTGGTTCATGAAGTATTTTTCTAAAATGATTCACTCTCAAAACCCAGTCATTGATGCGTGCCACAATTTTTCACAGTCCTATGATTAACTTGCCCCACTCAGGGTGATCTTATCAACTGTAGTATACTGAATCTAGCTTTTCACATTATAATAGGACCTACAGAGGTTTCTCTTCTGCCAAGCTCATCAATGCACTCTTTTCCATCATTTGAATCATAGTGATTCTGAAAATCCAGCACAACATTAAGAAAACGTTGATTTTCAGTCGTTGGCGAATAGTTCCCTTACTGTATATTTTGATATATCTCAAGGTACGTCATATTATATCATAACTGATCACAGGTCGTTTTGATTTTCTTAAATTACGCAAGACCATTCATCTCTCTCAGTGTTATACCTCAACTGGAATCCTTACTGATATTAGGTAGAGAAACACTGGTCCATCCACCATAAATTAAAAACTTATGAAATAGATGCCAATAAATCACATGCTTTGAATCCGAACAAAGCTAGCCGGACAGCTTTGACATCCCATGGTTAGGGTGGCAGTAAAAGTCACTTGTCGGCGTGATCTCTTGTGGGTGATAAATACGATGATACTATAACTTTCTTTTGTGGCGGGCGCCCCATGCTGTGATGTCTTTCAGATTTTTCTCAGACGTATTTCATTTATTTATGGAGTGCATCAAAAAACTCATCTTTGATGATAATGGATTCTGCCAGGTATACGCATGGGATATATGGAGGATTGTTTCGTGATTTTATGAGATTGTGTAGTTGTTTGATGAAGATTGAATCGGCGGATGGGTTATGTAACGTAAGATGTTTCATTCAGATCTAATTCTGCTATCGCAAAAACAAATCCAAATTGGGATATGAAATGACATGTTGTTATTACAGCGTTTCATACTTGAGGCCCAGTATACCATAGTCATACAGTAGAGACACTTGAATATCAATCCTCTGTTCCCGAGGGTCGAATTTCTATGACCTTCATTCTGTGCCCGGGGTGTGTGATGCCAATTTGTAGCGGTGAATTTGAATGTACTGCATACCAAGTATCAAATCAGTATGTTATTTCAGATCATAAAATTGATATTTTGTCTAGGATAACGTTTGAAATGAATGTGAATAATCTGAAATTCTGAAGTACCTACAATAGCTATTCTACTTTTCTGTTGCTGTTTTCCTCCAGTCCATGTTTGTTTGGAAATGTATATTCGATGAAAAAAGCTTTCAAGAGCATGTTTTACTTGCAGCAGCTTCATATATGTATTGTAGATATATTCAGACATTAACAATGGAATAATATATAATATGTAATTTTTTTGTTCTTCGATTTATTAGTTTTGCTTTTTTCACATTCATATTTGGGAATTTCAATGTGTCGAAAATTCTAGAACATCTCTTTCTCAAAGTGAAATTCACCCAAGCGAAAGTTGTTATAGAGCTTCTGAAGATTTTTCGAGTACATCTTCTCGGTTCCATGCCCTCAATCATGCCTCACACCTGGATCGACGCAAATCAGCTCTCATTCAAAATTCTGCAATTTGTAGAAAAATTTAAAGAGCTTCTATTCTACAGAACACTGAAGGTCTATTGTTTGCATACCGTTGACTAACTATATGTCTATAAACAATGTCATTCTTAGTGAAAACCTTGCAGGAAACTGTTATATTTTTTTAAGTCAGTTATAATGCCAGGGTTTGGAATCTCCAAAATTGGTATTATTATAGGAAGTTACTGTGTCTACCCAAGATTGGTTTCAAAGGGTGTGAATTGCTGATATATTTTAACAAAATTCCACTTCAACTGAAAAAAACCAAAACATGTTTCAAAAAAAATCGGAAACTACTTTCATCCGTTGAATCCCTGATGGGTTTCCAACTCGAAGGCAACGTTTTACACGACAGCTACTTCTCCAACAGATCAATCTGAAGAATGCCTATCGAATATGATAATTCAACGTGAAATAGCATCTGGTTATGATCTGATTAGAAGAGGATCGGCTATCTTCATCGACACGTGGAAGCGTTGCTTAGTTATTACCCTTTGTCCGATCGGAGACGATGAATGAGCGGCAAGGGGAAATAATTACGTGATTTTTCCCGCCTCGAGGTGCCACAAACCAGTTGCAATCTCGGGAGCTAGCCACATTCTTATTTCCCGGCGATGCTATCTCCAACAGGTGTTGAATTCCACTCGGATCGTTTTGAATAACGCGATGATGATGAATACGTATTTTTATTTACTATCATTCGTTCACCATCGTATCCTTCATCCCGTTAAGATTTTGTTTTATTTTCTCTAGAATGAATTCATGTTTTTTCTTAGTTTTCTGGGTTTGTAATCGAATAGCTTCGATTGAAAAAAGTCATATTGCTGCACAACAACCATATTTTTCACGTAAATACCAGAAAAACCGAACGTTCATTCTACGAGAAGTTAAAAGAAACATAGATTTACTGTTTGAACGTCATTATTTTGTGGTAGATCAATACTTGTACTTCTGTGAAGAATCCCACACTAACACCTGTTGGATGTAATCCAATGCCCTTCGTGGTATTAGCCAGGGGAGTAGTTGTTTTCTAATAGGTGTTAGTTGACGTGAGTTGAGGCTGGCCTGAACAAATTGCTCATTTTTAGAATATTTAATACTTGTTCCGTAGTTTTCTGGGTTTGTAACATACCACAATCTGAAAAAATAAGAATCAATATTGGAATCTACACAAGTGTAGAAGGGCAGATTTTCAATCCACCCCGAAAAGTTGTTGTGTCTATTGAAAAACAGTTCTTTCTGGATAGAACAAGTTCAATTAGTCAGCAACTTATCGCATAACTCAAATTTTGCCTATCAAAAAAATATATATATATATATATATATATATATATATATATATATATATATATATATATATGAAAATAATTATCGTTAACGTTTCGCTTCTGTTCTCAAAACATGCGCAAATATCTTTTGCAGGCAATTTTCGTAATCGACATTTGTTATATGATATATAACAAATATCTTATACGAAAATTACCTGCAAAAGATATTTGCATTTATATTTATATATATATATATATATATATATATATATATATATATATATATATATATATATATATATATACAATCCTCAGTTGATGATTGTTTTCACCATTCTCGATATTTCCTACAAATAAGTGCAATAACTGAGTGCGACAATTCATTCTAGTGCGCTACTACAAATTTCACTCTCCCGAAAAACAACCTCTACTCATAGAGTTTACTGCCTGGTACGCCAAAAACACAGACTCGTTAATTCAGACCCTTTTCATTGTTTGAATTTAATGCTAGACAATTTGGCGTTCCTCCAATTTCATTGTCTAGTCTAGGGACTATAACTTCTGCTTGATATCATTGTAGTCCATGTATTTTGAATTCACTTCTGGTTAATTCAGAATTTTACACATTTCCCAGAGAAACATTGTGTCTATTTCCTCTATAAGCTCGAGCTATAGGTATTTTTACGCGGATTTTATATATTTATTCATGCCATTCATTTCCATAAAAAATAAGATTCGAAACTAAGTCATTCAGATGAACTATGTGAAGTGGTTGATCAAAGATGAACTTATATTTGTGGATGATACTTTGAATACAAAACATTCTCTCTGACAATTTCGAAAGTAACTATTCTCAGATATCGCATAAAGAATATAAGCATTGATCAACATTCATAGGAAGTAGAAGGTAGGTCTTCCTCTTATTCCATCCTTGTTGAGGAATGACAGAAGTCAAAATAACACACAACACTTCTCTCGGTTGTATATGGGAACATTATTATTATTATTATAACACTGGAGCATATCAGTGTTCGAAAGTTAATGATAAACCCAAATCCATTTACTCTATTTGTAGAAAAAAACTATAGGATCTGAACATAACAGAAATGAAATCTGACAGTCATTCCTCTAAGGGCTTACTCTCTTGTGAGTGTCTGTACATCTGAAGCCCATCTTAGTTTGAGCTGAAGATTTTCATTCATTTTCTCACCATCAATCTACAGCGATTTTCCAATATCTTGATATGTCTTTTCAATAATATAAATACTCCAACTTCTTTGAAAACTCCCCAGCATGCGTGATTTTGAGCAACTTCTCATATAATCAATATTTATTTCAAGTGCAGACGAATAACAATTCATCCAATACCATTATAACTTTGTGCACTGCAAGATACTCGTAAAGTTCGAACCATGAAAAATGACGGCCCTAAAACAGCAGGAACTAACGATATCGATATCAAATATCAAGAAACATTTTCGCAATTCCATAAGCGTAGTGTCTTCTTGGCTCCCAAGGCTGATCCACCTCTCACGAGAGTAACTTTTATTGAATCACACAATTTATAGTGACATAATCTCACCTTTATTCCCGAGACGGACCTACCACATCGCCCTTGTCTTCGGATATTACTTTACCCAGGGTCAGGGACGACTCGGAGAGCCTGTGTGGCTTTGATAAAGTGAATCTTTTATTGGAGGTAAGCTGAGACACCTTGAGGCATCTCCCACGAACTCTGATCCTGTAATTGTTGGAATATACATATATTTCATTTTGTAATGAGGTTTCAGCTGTGACGGGTTGGATGGAGAAGTTTATTCTGTCTTTTAATGACGCCGAAAACTCGGAATTGATAAGAAATGATTTTGCCAACCCATCACAAAAATATTCAAACTACTAAGGAGGGGGACATTTTTTTAACAATATTTACTTATTCTGAACGACTGTTGAAAATTGGAATCATTATCGAAAAAGCAAATGCATTCACCTGAATTTTTTGAGAACAACGTATCGACTATTATCTGAACACATGAAAGGGATAATATTGATATGAAATTGTTTACAATCAGTTGAGGAGGTGAAATGACCTACCTTGTTTAAAACGATCATGCTTCAAAAAACAATAACTCATTGCACTATGTTGCCAGTTCCAAACAGTAATTGACTATTCGAAAGAGAAAGGGTTGAATTTTTCACCAAAAAAGCGAAATAACTAAAAATAAACAATTTAAAGGTGTCAGACCACTAGAAATTAATCACGAAAAATCTGTAGTGCCACTTAAAAAAAAGGTTATATGAAGCCATGAAAGCTCCTTGAAAATTGTATATAGATCTTGTCAATAGTTTATGAAAATTGATACTGAATAATTAACCATAGAGTTTTCTGTGAGATTTTCATCACAATAAGAATGATTGCGGTTTTATTAACCTTTTTTACATTCATTCTTCGAGTATGAAAGAGGAAGACAATAAGATGAATATGAGAACAGATATCTGAAAAACAAGAACAACAATTTACAGTTGAATTTTTTCCTGATCATAAATATCATTTCTGGAAATTATAAGTATCAAGATCCTCCACACTGTTCATTACCATAACACGGGATCTCCATGTCTCAATTAAAAAAAACGTCGAACGAAAAATAAAAATTCCTTCCACAAAGCATCGCATTCATGTTTATTCATAATACCCTCGTCCAATTAAAATTAATGGTAGCAAAATCTCGAACATAATACTGTTGCAATTAATAATGATTACCTATATAAGAACAGGTTTATTATTTCAGATGGCTTCGGCACATTTTATAATTGCGCCATCTTGCGGTACGTTCTATAAACTTCGATGTGCCTGAAATAATTATCTCAGTTTACTTCTTGAATCGATAATGGTATCGCAACAATTATTTTCAGATAGGAGGGTGGTAGTTAAGAAGAATAAATTGACTTTGTTGAAGTGCTGAAGGCGGGTTCTCCTAGATAGTGTAATTGAATACTTCCTTTCGTTGCATAAATCGTTACAGACCCTGAACACATTCCATATTTGGATTCCGCACTGTTTATTTTGCGATTTTAACTGTTACTCTAAGAGGTCAGTAAACGAAACCGGAGAAATATGTAATCAAAGAAGTGTAATATGAGATTCTAACAATTTCAATTGATAATTATAGAGAGTTTTGTGACCACAGATCGATGAATATGTATCATCTCATTTCTCTTATTCATTGTCAAAGGCTTGCTGAGTCTTGCAAGTACATAGTTTCAGTCTTGAAAATGGCAGTGGTCTTCTGTCGTTAAACTAGAATACAAGGAGGGAGTATGGATATGACTTGATGATTATTTTCTTTCAAGTTTCTTGAGTTGTTAACCTACCACAATTTGGGAAAAATTAGAAATTAATATTGGAATCTATTCAAGTGTATAGGGGCATATTCATAATCAACCCCAATAACTTCCTGTTAAAAACCTTTACTTTTTGAATGAAACACGTTCTAATAATCAGCAACTTCTTGAGAAATAGCCTCGGCTTTCAGCTATAAATGAAGCTATATTTGTCTCGAAACAATTGATTCACTTGGTTTGTAATATGCTGTATGATCCTTCAATGCACAACTATCCGAAGTCTCCATTTTTTAACTGAATGGGTTCAAAAATCAAAATTTCTTCGCAATGAATAGTAAACATGTCAGGATGAACCAAAATGATATTCGAAAATTGCTTTTCAGGTAAAAAACGGATGAAATGAACTCGAACGAATGCCTTTTGGAGTAGAAAATTCAGCAGCTACGTTCCAAAGGATAATGACAGTGATTTGAGAGATCAGGATCGAAACGTATTCAGTATACCTAACCCAACCTAACCTGATACACAGAAAAATTCACGAGTTCCGTTTCTTCAACTGATATCATTTTACTTTTGTATGAACCAGAAGATGAAGAATTCAAGGTAAAACCGAATTGGAATAGAAGTGGTTCCAGTTCGATGTTGAGGTAATTCATTTTTACATCTCTGGTTTTTCGGGCTTGAGGGCCGTGTAGTGGAATTTTGACTTCCGGAGCTTTCGGCTACATCTGCGGCAGCCATCTTCAGCGGCGTGGACATAGTTGAACTCCTCTATGTGAGTTTACTACGACTGTTTTTGAATTCAATATAATATAATTTCATCTGTGAGTGTCAGTATGCAATATACTCACCCCTCTCACTAGACAACTTGATTTAGGTTAAACTGGAAATACTTGATATCCCCTTTCATTTTTGAGCCATATGAACATACCTACCTAACCCTTATCTAGTTCCCCGTAATTTCCCAAGTTGAATAACCTCCAAATTTCGCAACGAATATAAACCTCTCGAGTGACCACAAGGCGACGAAACACCGCTGATATTGCGCAACATATTTTTGAGAACAACCTGTGAATCGAGTCAAAAAACAAAGGAAAGTGCAACGTAATCTTGACCCATTCAGACGGTCGGTTCTTTGCGGCTCGCAAAGGTCAATGTCATGAACTTCACAGTCGTTACTCAACTCCACAACAAGGGCACGCTAACGAATGTAAATCGGAAACTCATACCGCTGACCGACTGTCAGTCGGCTGTCAGTTTCATTCCGTCTTTCTTCGAGAAATATATCTATCGGCGGATGATTTAGATGAGTCTGTCGCCGAGTCGATCGGGTCTGGTGACAGAAATGCAAAAGGCGGTATTCAATATACAGATGTGCAAAAGGAGTATCGGTTCATGGGACTTCCAATGCTATCACAGTCGACCAGCTTGAAATAATTATGCCACGGACTATCAATTAAACGATTGAACTACCCTATTTTCAATCATTCAAACCGTAGAAGTTTTTATTGCTATATGGATTATGATAGGAGCTAACAAACCTTCTCTTCTTGTACCGAGGTGAAAACACTGTTAGAAATACACCCGGTTTAAGCGGGTGGAATAATTTGAAGCAATTGAAATATATAAGCATAATGATAACTTCAATAGGAAGAAAGAGGGACTGACCTTAAACAAAATTTGGCGTCCCGTTCTAAAGACATTGACGACAAAACTAGACGGAAGTACAGAATCTGACGTACGACAGAACAGGGTCCGACAACAAGATATCAACAAACATGTCCTCCAGATTTGCCACTAGTCATAGTAGACCCACAGGAAGGAGTTCAACTAAGACCACACCGTTGAAGATGGCTGCCGCAGATGCAGCCGAAAGCTCCGGAACTTAAAATTCCAGGACACGATCCTCAAGCCCACAAAACTTGAAACACCGGCCATGAAAGCCTAAAGACTACATTCTTTCATAATAAATAAAATCACTTCATATTCCTCTGATATTTACAGATGAATGGACTTTAAATACTTGAGGAAACCTCAATACATAATATCGGGTATACATTATCAATGTGATGACGTGAAATAGGAGTTTGGGTGCAATTTCAATGACAAATGGTTATGTATAGATAATGTTTTGTGCATATTTATGAAACAAATTCATGTTAGGGATTGGAATATATCTTATGACATAGTAATTACTTTACAGCTTTCACTTCTTTGATTTCTGCTCACGTAAAATCGGAAGTTGATGCAAAATATACTGTCATTTTGTATCCTCTGACGCGACATTTGCTTTCAGCTAGTGGTGACGCGTTTGGTGACTGAATTTCCCATTTAATATTCCCATCCATTTATACACTTGTATAGATTCCAATATAATTTTTTTTTCAGATTATGGTAATTCGAAAACCCAAGTAACTACAAAGAGAATATCCATCCACCAAAAAATATTGACTTCCGAACAGTATTCAAGTCTCACTTCTGAACTGACACTTAAAAAAAATATTCGTTGGTGATAAAGGGAGAAATACATCCCGCTTGTAGCTCAAAGTAACAACATTGTTTCAAGAAAATCGATTGTGTAAGGCTCGCTTCAAGGAACGTGATAGTATTCATTTGTGCTCTGAATTAAATTGTACAGTGTCTTGCTGTATTAAGAGAGTACTCGTCCTTCATTTGTTAAAAAGCCTGATTGAACCTATAACGCTTTGAATCAGCACATGTTTTGGAACTCACTTCCAGAATTTATTTACAGTCTCTTCACAGTAAAGCGATTATGGAAGTATCAATTATTTAGGGTTTATATGATGACAATCATAAGCTGTTTCAGTATAGGTATCCCAGATCTATGGAAGATTCAGATATTAAACCAGCTATTGAATCAGATCACTACTGAAGATGTTTACTTGGTTAAAGAAGTGCGTATTTGAATTTGGCGATAGAGTAACTGAGCTGTTGAAATTTCTCTCGTCTACACTGAAGTAAGTATAATCTGAAATAATTACAAGCATGACAAGTACACTGTTCACTATGCTAATCCGATTATGAGAACCATGATGGCTACTTAATACCCTCATCCCCTCGGGAAACATCATCTGCAATATTCCAAACTGCCCGTACTTCTTACTTACCGTTTTCCGTGTTCGTGTCTGAGAGTAATTTGTTATAACTGATTCGAGTTTTGCATCGCATGAATCTCCATTTCGTAAACAATCCCAATCAGCGGGGATATATTATTACCCCGTGCTTCCTGACAAAGAACCGACCCTCCTGGTCATCACGCTATAGAAAGATTCACAGTACTTGCATCTCATGGAAATCACCTACAGTTCTCACTAATGGAGCATTTCGATAATGTCCTTGTTTCACGGAAATGATGAAAATGGATATAGGGAAAATTGGGTTTCGGATCTTTTTTATTTTATATACATATTCACACGAATGGGAAGCCCTGTAATGTTCAGGAAACACCGTGTGAATCAAAGGAGGAGTTCCGTTTTATCCCTCCAAAGTGCGACAGTCTCCAACTCACAAAGGGGTGAGAATTCTGCACTGGTCAGGTCATCCGTGTTGATACTACCAAGAGTAAAACGATTGACGGCAATTCAGAAGAGCACCGACTGTGAAAACATCCCTTCTACGCTGTTCCAACCAAATGAGCTACTCCATGAACAAAGAATCACCAACAAGATGAATTTCCTTTGTCTGAATAGGTCCAAGCAGTTGAAATGTTTTGGTGCCACCCATGAGAACTATATTCTACGACAGGTCGTATCCGTGTCTGGACTGGTCCAGCGATCAATATCATATGGTTTTTCCATGAGAGATTATTACTGATAGTGATTCCTAACATGGAGATACCTTACTTTGTAGGAATAGTTAGTTCAGGGGTATATGCACCCGAACCAACGTCATATGGGATCAATAACAGCAACAATATTTTTGTTGGAACTTCTCGACCTAATTCATGAAAAGCTTTCTATAGCAATAATTCAGATAATTCCAGACCTTAGTTATGAAGATGAAATCGAAACAATCAGGATATTACTATAAGCAAATTTTATTCGAGATTGTGGAAAAAATGTGCTTATTATCAACTAACTGAAGGAGAGGTTGAAATGTAATACCAATTGTTCCCGAGAACCAGTAGACCGTGTGCAACACACTCTGGGGACCTAGCCCCTTTTTCGAATCCGTTGCTTCTTTAGCTATATTTCTGAATTTGGAACGTCATTCCGCTCACTGAGCAGCATTTCTCGACATATCTGAAAAAAAAACAACTTCCAATTTTTCCGGAAATGGCATCAACTTTCGATTCTTGAATGGGACACCCTGTATATTGTTACATTAACTTAACTGAGTTCACGCAATACGTGTCGGAGCATGTTGACAATCGATGCCAAGTAGATGTTATCTACACAGATTTTGCTAAAGCGTTTGACAGAATTGACCACCTTTTTATCCCAGACAACCAATATTTCAGCTTATTTGTCAGCTGTTTTATTCCTCAAATCCTATTTCACTCAACGATCTCAGTTTGTTTCCTATAATGGCTTCAATTCAAATAACTTTATTACTACCTCTGGGGTTCCACAGGGCTCGAACCTAGGTCCCCTTTTATTTGCATTATTTATCAATGATTTAAATGATGAAATAGATTGTAAACGATTATTCTTTGCGGATGACTTGAAATTATTTTCTATAATACAAAACGTGGATGATTGTGAGGCCCTGCAATTTGAAATAAATAAAGTTCAGCAATGGTGCGAGGAGAATAAGCTTTATTTAAATGCATCGAAATGTAAATGCATGAGTTTCACAAGGAAAAAATTTCCTATCTTATTCAATTACAACGTAAAGAACACAATACTGTCTCGTTGTGAGCTAATAAAAGATCTTGGCGTTTACTTTGATTGCAACTTAACATCTGGTATCATCACATTTTCTGTGACACTCAACGGCAAGCTCTCGTAAATCCTATGGCTTTATAATAAGAAATTCGTAAATCTTTTTGGATCTCAAAGCTCATTTTCGTTGTATAATGCGTACGTTAGATCTAAGTTGGAATATGGTTCTATTATATGGAATCCTGTCTATATGTGTAACAGGTTGATGATTGAACGAGTTCAGAGACGATTCCTGAAGTTTTTGTGTTTTAAAATCGATAATCAATATCCCGAAAGGGGCGTACCATACCAAACTTTATTATCGCGCTTTGATTTTGTAAGTCTTGTAAGAAGAAAGAGTGCTGGCATTATTTTTCTATACAAATTATTGCACCATCAAATTGATGCAAGTAATATAGTGTCTCAATTGAAGTTTTTTGTTCCGAATTCTAGAACTAGGTACACTAAGACGTTTCACTGTAGTAGAGCCAGGACAAATTTATATCTGAAGTCCCCTATATATACCATGTGTGAAAACTTTAATAAAATTTCTGTCTACTGTGATATTCAGCATGATACACCGAATTATATAGGAAATATGGCTATTCAATATCTGAATGAAAACATTATGTAAGATGTAGCAGTTTTTATTTTTTCTATATTTTTCAAATGTTTTTTTTTTGTTTTTATTTTATATTTTATAGATTGTAGTATTTTCATTCTTCCACTTTGTTTTCTCTTTCCTTCATCAATATTCGAATCCTGTTGCAATTAATTCATCAAAATGGTTTTAGCTCTAGCTTCAACTCTTATAAATAATTTGTCCTGTAAATGGGTAACTGTTGGGCAATAAAATGCTATTATTACTATTATTATTATATGATCGTTTAGGGATGATCATGAGGAATCCAACGATACCAGGTTTGATGATGTTATCTCCAATGACTGCGGAGATATCGCCATTTATTTTATTCATAAGCTCAATGAGTGGGAGAGAGAATTGGATTGACCCGCCAGAAAAAGTTTCTCTCTCCTACTCGTTAGCTTATGGATAAAATAAATGGCATATCTCCGCAGTCATTGGAGATAACACATCAAACCTGTATCGTTTAATTCCACACTATGATATCCCTAGAACATTCATGTAACAATATACAGGGTGTCCCATTCAAGAATCAAAGTTATTCACCGGAAAAATGGAAGTTATTATTATTGGACATCGAGAAATTCGGTTCAGTGAGCATTTCAATCTCGGGAATTTCTGAAACTATATCTAGAAAAACAAAGGAGAAAACGGGGGTGTACTATGAGTCTGTGACACACGGTATGTAATGCTGTCATTACCAACGTCATTGAAGGTTGGGAACTGTCACATTACACACCTCTACTTCCCGCCCTCACGTCATCTATTCTAGACTTTATCTCTCATTATTGACTTTATCTGACATTTATTCATATTGGTGACAGTTGTATACCCCGTAGTTGCGGTAACAATACCGTGTGACACATACTCATGGTACACCCCCGTTTTCTCCTTTTCACCTTTGATTCTTGAAATAATTGTTAGAAGATCGAATATTTTCGATCACCATCCTGTGGTAGCTACTTCATATTTTATAGAGATGGATACTAGATTCTGCATTATTGACACAACAAACAATGCGAAAGATTTCATCATTAGAATTAACTGGAGGTAAAAAATCCCTCAACAATAGCAACAGTAACAATAAAAAGAAAACATGGAAAGGAACGAAAACAAGAGAAACATTTGTTTTGTAGTTTTCTGGGTTTGTAACCTACCACAATACGAAAAAATAAGAATTAATATTGGAATATTTTTGATCGCACGAACAAGGAATTTGATAAATATAAATGAATAAACATATCGGTGAAACGTCTCGACCATTGAAAGTGCGAGAGAGTGAACACAAGATGTAAATCAGAAACAGACAGATAGGTGGTTCTTAATTATCAGAACACATTCTTACTGCCGATGGAGATCACACAGTAGAATGGAACGACACTAAAATTATGACGATAGAGAGCAATGGCAGGAAACGAAAATTAAAGGAATCTGCTCCCATCATGTTGTCTGGTGAAGAATGCATATCTATGAGTTCGCTTGATATGGATCGCGGATGGCTGCCCCTCCTGAAGGACAAAATGTTATAGCATATTTGGAATATTTAACAAATATCAATCACGAAGATTGCCAACAAGAGATATTTGCATTTGAACAGGAATATGCGTATAAGAGAAATTTTTTTGATAGGCAAAATTTGGGTTACAGGAGAAGTGGCTGACTAATCGGACTTGTTCTATCTTGTAAAAACTGTTTTTCAATAGATGCAGCAACTTTTCGGGGTGGATTAAAAATCTGCCCTTTTATACTTGTATATATTCCAATATTAATTCTTATTTTTCAGATTGTGGTAGGTTACAAACACAGAAAACTACGGAACAAATCCCGTTAGAGTTTGCCAATAGGACCGTGGGTGTCAACATTCACTCGAAAGCTTCTATTTCATTAGAATTGCTGCCTTGAAAATTTGTATTCGCATCGCGACACACCGTCAAAAACTAAGCTCTCACTTTGATTTCTCGTGATTGAGAAGATTCGACCAAACAGCAGGGTTTTCAGTTAGTACCAATAGTATCGACTTCCAGAGGCTATTCTAGGTAAATTTTTCATCAACACCAGCATCTCTATTCTTCGATGGTTATTTCTTCGAAACACGATATGACCATATACAGCGCCATGAATGAACACCACTTTTATTTGTCATCGTTCATGGAGTAAATGATGTGTGAAATTCGAGGTTCAGTTTCCCTTTCGGTCTTTTCACCATTCACTCGCCGTCGAAAGTAGGTGTAAATAAATTAACCGGCAATTTTCGATTTTCTTGGGGACTTCGAAGCACCACCGTCATTACTGCGCCCGAGATGTATCATTTACTTTCAATTCATTCGGCACAGGTATAATATTGGATTAGTAACACATGAGAAGAGTTTTGCAAAACGACGCTTAGATGAGAATACCTGGTCTTGGGTACGGCAAAGCATGGACTTCTTGCTGGAATGATTGATTGCCGTGTCATTTCACGGTCGTCAGTTCATCACCAGTGATGGTGCTTTCGAAAGGGCTCCGTTTCTCTTTCGTTTGTGGAAAAACTTCCGACATTTACTACGAATGTTGGTGAAAGTTATTTCCGTAAGTTATCAGAAGTATAAACGAACGATGAGATCGGAACCTCTGGTGCTAAAGTTGAAACTAGATCGTATTGCAAGTTTACCATCTAAATTGTCTTTTGGCCCAGATGGGATCCCTCTGTATTTTATCAAAAATTGCATTTATTCTATCACAAACCCTATTCACACAATATTCAATCTGTCTCTGAAATCGGGAATTTTCCCCGATTTCTGGAAACATAGCTTTTTAACACCAATTTTTAAATCGGGGAAAAAAAGGCAATATTGAAAATTATAGAGCAGTTTGCATGCAGTCAGAGATTCCCAAAATGTTGGATTATTTTGTAGCAAGGGAGGTCTCTTGGATGTGCAAAAATATAATCAATGATCAACAGCATGGCTTTATACAGGGAAGATCAACCAATACAAATTGATTACTGTACCAGAACTATATTCTGTTAAATTTTGAAAATAAATCCCAGGTTGACTCTATATATACAGACTTTTCCAAGGCTTTTGATAGGGTCAACCATGATATCCTAACATCTAAATTGATATCTCTTGGTTTCAATGGCCATTTGTTGAGTTGGTTCAAGAGCTTCTTGCAAGGGCGCACACAATGCGTGAAAGTGGGTGAATATATTTCACATGCAATTAATGTATCTTCTGGGGTTCCTACCACAAGGGTCACATTCTGGTCCACTTCTCTTTAATTTATTTATAAATGATATATCTCTTTCCATTAGGAATTCCCAATTTTTATTATTTTCTGACGATTTGAAATTATTTCGACTTGTGAACTCTTTCTATGATGCCAACCTTTTGCAAGAAGATATAGAGAACTTAGGCTACTGGTGTCAACTCAATAAAATAAATTTGAATGTCAGGAAGTGTTTTGCAATCTCTTTTTCTCGGTTGAAAACATCTACCAACTTTCCATACGAAATCCTTGGTAATCAATTAACACGTGTTCATGAGATGAAAGACCTAGGAATAAAATTTGACTCCAAACTCACTTTTTCCAACCACATCAATGAAATCACAAAAAGAGCTTATAAAATGTTGGGCTTCACCTTCAGGACATGCAAAGACTTCACTCATAATACAATGAAGATACTCTACTGTTCCCATGTTAGATCCATTCTAGAGTATGGGTCTATTGTCTGGTCTCCACACTATGGCTGTTATGTCAAACAAATCGAAAGAGTACAAAAAAAATTTTTTGAGATGTTGTGCTTATAAATTGGGTTTACTCAGAGAGCAATATCAGTATGATGAAATAGAAAGAATGATTAATATTCGGTCACTTTCTCACAGAAGATTTGTCAGTGATGTAATATTCCTTCAAAAAATTCTCTCAGGTAACATCAACTGCCCACAAATACTCGAGACTATTTCATTAAAATCTCCTATTGATAATACCCGAACTCATGAGATATTTGCAATTTCATTCCACTCAACCAATTACGCCTATCATTCTCCTCTCAACAGAATCAAAATATCTTCAAATAGGTTTTCTCAGGATCTTGACTTGTTCTATATGAATGTAAATAAGATAAGGAAGGTTTCAAACGATGTTAGTGTTTGATGTTTTTTGTTCGAGTTTCTATGTATTTGCTATTCGTAAGTCTGAATTAGTAATATGTATTAGTACTGTTTTGAATTTGTAACATTTGTAATATCTTTGTTTTTTATATTATTTCTCAAATGGGTTTTCCCGTGTAATGAATAAATGAATAAATAAATAAATAGATCACCCTAACACCAAACTGATATCTATTATTTGTACTCGACGACCGGTTCACTTACAAGTTTAGCATCTTCAGGAGACAAAAATTAATACCTAATATAAAGATCAGGGTTAGCTATTTACATACTCTACAATTTTCAGGAAGTGCAGCCACTATCTGCAATGTTTTTTTGGTGGTTGGTGGATTTCGTCTGTTACTATTCTGATTATATTATGTGATTATTCTGAATAATTTCTCAGCAATAAACTAAAAAGCGGACTAAAAGTGATATGTCCTTTGTCACCAGTCATGCTGTTTTTACATTCTGGGGCCTGTTTCATAAAAGTACAAGTCTTGTAGCTACAAGAGAAAGACAATGTAGGTACAGGTAAAAAACGAGTAAAAAACAATTATTTGGATTCGTGTTTCCTTGTGTTTTTCTTGTAGCTACGAGACTTCTACTTTTATAAAACAGGCCCCTGATGTTTCTTTACTGTCACATGCATCGAGAAGCCTCGTGTCATGCTAATGCTTGATCAGTTTCAGATTACTTTCACCAATTTTGTGGTAATTGTCCAGGGTAGAGCATGTTAGATGACACTAGATTTTTTTTACCCTTCCGTATCTCATGTGTACAAAATTCCCTTTGAAACGGGGTTTAATAGCTCGTCGGCCCTGGTCAATATATTCATTGTTGCGATCTTTACAACTAATTCCATAAATTCCTGTCTTTTCTGTGTCATCTTTTGAATTACCAAGGAGCTGTTGTAATAAATGAGAATTTTCATATACAACTTTAATATTTACTAAAAGTCAAAGTTTCACAAAGTGTTTCCTTAAATTCAGATTTTCTAATTTTAAATTGTATCAACTATCTCTTGGCTAAAACTGTTCGCTTCAGCTACGTACCTAATCACCCGCTTTTCATTGGCGTTCTTTAATTTTTCATTAAAGGAAAAATAAGCACTGCAGTGCTGCCATTTTATGTTGTGGACTATGATTCGATTCATTAGGAATGTACCTGAACGTGCTCTTGTCTTTCCTATAGATGTCAATCTCTATTTCATTCTCTTCGTTCCTCATGTTTTGATTTCTGTATCTAGGTTATTAGCAGACAAAGGTGACGAGAATGCTCTGTGTAACATATAGGCTAAAAAGTTATGACTGTCAGGATGGAAATAATCACTTAAAATTCTAATGTCTGTATGGCTCTGTTTTCTGAATACATTATAATTATGTGTGGTCAGGTCCAAGAAATTAATCTGTTTCTCTATCTCTGTTTTCAGTGTTGACTGGATGTTTCTGAGTATTAAAACTATTCATGCATGTCATAAACTCATTCAGCTGTGGTATTTTTGAAACAGGAGAGAATATGGTTAACATATCTGTACCAGAAATGGGTATCTTTTTTACCCGAATCGGAATTTACTATTTTGAAGGCTGTTAAAATTCCAAAAGACGTGACATATATTCAAAATGAAAGACTCAAATTCGTTGTACGGTGTGTTAGAGAACATACTCTTAAAATCGAATGAAAATAGAATTGACTAATGTGGCGTAGTTTGGTTACATATTTTTTCCGCTTATGATCATTAGTCATAATCGACAATAAAGAGATAGGGTTAAAGGATATGTAAGAGTTATTACTGTATTTCAGGTTAGTTTATAGTTTTCGTTTGTTAATGCCATAATGAGACGAAGCTGCACTAACGTTATTTACTTATATAAAAAGTATAAACACATAGGAAGCTTTATTTCCAATTTTTCTGGATGATCCACCGCCAGGTATTAACGGCTACATCCATCAATTCATTAAAACAAGTCGTATATTATGGTGGAAAATGCATAGCACCTTTGATGATAATTATAGTCATAAAATTTTTCGTATCATAGATATGAACTAACATTTGTTATGATATGTACGATAAACGATAAAAACTGACGCTAATAATGTTCAAAAATCCAAGGTCTTAAGTTATTCTTCCTTCTATCCTCAATTGTCTCCATACTTCCTGAGCAATAATAGCTAATTAAGCAACAAATGCAATATTTTTCTTACGATCGTAATAAATAACTTTAAACGATCAATGAACGTTTTACTTCATTATAATTATGTTGAGTACAATTATTTGGATTAAATTTATGTTGAACTTTGATTTAGTAGGAGTTTTCGAATTTCGTGTTACAGATATGCTGCTCATTGAGCTCATCCAGATCCACTTCTTTGGTAACAGTAGCTCTCGAATATGTTGGTAAATTATCGTCAGTGTTTAGGTTTTCAGAACGACCGTAGAAAAAAGAATTCATTTTCCGTGTTGGGTATCATCGCACAATCTCAAACACTGTTTTCTCTGTGGGCCATCAATCAGCGGATTAGAAATCAGATTTTTCGTACATGTTCACTCATGATCATGAACTCCGGTGTATTCCCTGAAGACCTGCCAGTTATTTATTACCTCCGAGCATTTCTCTTCCCGTTTGGGAAGTATATTTACATCGACGAGGAAGGAAAAAATTAATTTATATGCATGACATCGTTTTCACTGGGTAATTATGTCTCAGATGGTCTGAAACGATCCCACAGGGTTCCTTTTTGGGCCGATCGACATTGCAGTTGCGTTTCGTTTTCTTTGTTTTCACTTGAAGACATTGAAGAAATCAATAACATTGCCAAATTCTGTAGCGTCAAGGAAAATTGTTTTGGCGATTTCGATTTCATTTTAAGTGTAGTGGGGTGTCACTTACAGAGGTACTCGGTTGACTTTCATTCAAAATTCTATTGATTTGGGATTTATAGGTATCAATGCATCGATATGTTCTGATATCGATATGTACTAGCCGACCTGTGCCCACGTCGTTGGGCGTTAATTATTTTTGTGATGTAATTATATTGTGTACTTCTTGGTACTAAGTTCAGGTTCATCACAGCTCTGCCTTCTGGCGTACTAGAAAGAGAGTTTGAAAGAAGTCGAAAATGTTATAAACCCCCTTTCTCACCCCGCTAGACAATTAATTTCAATAGAATATGAAACACGTCTTCAGATAGCCAAGATGAGTAAGTCAGGCTGTGCCTTGATTAACCCCTAAAATAGCTTTCTACCACTTTTCCACCCCGTTAGGCGATTAGATTCAATAAAATACGAAACACGCCTTCCATTGATTCTGTGAAATAATTTTCATGCCAAATTTGAAGTAGATTGGACCTAGGAATCACGTTGTCCCACACACATTTGGCGCCCGTTTCTCTTTCCCTTAGGGGTGAAATTTCCGAAAAGGCGGTAAAACGGGATAAAAAGTATCTATCCTATGTCATTTTTTTTATTATCGGGGGAGAGAAAAACCCAAAAAATGGATTTCATAACCCCATAAAACCCATTGAAAAAAATCAATCAACAGTAGTGTGTCGTATATAATTCAATGACCTCCATGGTAATTTCCAGGAGAGTAGTAGTTGAACGTATCACTTAATTTCTTAATTTGTGTTATTATGTCATTCACAACAGTTATGATCTAATGGGCGTAAGCAGTACTAATGATTGACCTACTGCCAATTATTCACCGGAACAATTCAAAACAGAAGCTCCAGAAGATGAGATTTTCCTGTCGACCGGACAAGAAGAGTATTTACAAAAGCGATTTGCGATTCTCTTCGGCATCTATCTCCATTTACAATCCAGTCTCCTAATAAGCAAATTTCCGTGCGAGAATAAAATCTTTTCTTTTGCCCATAACGGGCAGAAATCGAGACGAACCCAATAGGATGTGGGTCAACGGAATCGCAACGTTATCAAAATATTATACTTCCCCAGCTGACACGGCATCTCCTTTCGAATAATTAGCCGTGCCTTCACAGGACCGTATTCTGTAACATTGTGCGAGCTCTCCAAGGCCTTTGATTGTGTCACCCATGAAACACTCAATGAAAAACTTGATTGCTATGGTGTACAAAGTTTGGTTCAGAAATTTTATTTGGATCTATTGATGAAAAAGTATCTGACTGCAGTGAAGTGAAACACGGCGTGCCTCAGGGGTCCGTTACGGGACCACTCCTGTATATTCTTTACATAATTCCTTCCATTACATAGTCACATTTAGGTAAATATTCACCAAGAGAGAATACCAAAACATTCATTGGGTTATGATGACATTTGCTTCGTAAATTATACCCTAAATAATACCAGAACTAGAAAATAGGTGATTTCTCACATGTTTCTTGCTCTAAAGTGGCTTATGGAATTTGAAGGGGATTTACTGGTGATTACTCTCCTGTAATTAACCAAGGTTGCTACTTATAAATTATTTATACTTTGAAGTTAAATATTCAAGGCCTGTACTACCAGTATTATCCTTTTTTTAGACATTTCTCCCCGGCATGTGGAATAAATGTCCTAAAATGTTAGTTGGGATAGTAACAAAACTCAGAAAATCATACTTTCCTTTCAATAGCAAAAAAGGACAGGGTGAAGATACCTAGAGTTATGTGGTATAAGTTGGTCTTATCATGTAAACAGTTTGTGCAACAAGTTATTATCAAACATTTACTTCTGCGCAGACTAGGATACTTTATTGAATTCGAAATTTTAGGAATGTGTTATTTCTCCCTTTTCCATTCCAACATTTGCTTTTTTATAAATGTCTGGGGTGCTGCTTGCTATACTATTGAATTGACAAGACAGCAGGTAAGAGCTTTGGCTTGAATGTGGTTGACAATGTTCCTTGGTGAAAGGCAATGGTTCAGACTTTCATTGTATATATTATTAACTCCTTAATTTCCTTATGAACCAAAAAAATTCATTTCAATCTTTCGTTTGGGATTCGATTTTCTCACTTGTATTTTTATCTTTTCGTTATTAGCAACAGGATTCAATAGAGTTAAAAATATAGACAATGGAAGTCCGAACCATTACAATTCAGGAAATAGCTGTCAGATTTTTTGCAAACACTGACTATTGGGGGTACAGCAAGCCATCATTCAATGAGCTCGAGATAATTCTCTCACCACCACTTTTCATTGATTAATTTGTGTTGGATATACAATCCTTTATTATCAGGGTGACGGCACGCATTGAAAAACTTTTGGAAAAACAGTGAAAACCATTTTCAAGTCTGAAACAACAATCCAAAACATCTTCGAAAGACCAACGTGATTCATAGGGTTCTCCGAGAGGGAACCGAATACAGTGCAGTTGTGGTTCTGTTTATATTGGAAACACAAAAAGAAGCATTGCAACGCGATTGAAGGAACACAAAAAATTTTGTCGATGGCCAAACACAAAAATTGGGGGTGGTTGAACATGCTCTGTTGGAGGGTCTTGATATTGACTTTGACAGAACGCAAGTACCTGATAGAACTATGACCTATTACCCACGGTTCTATAGGAAGGCCATCGAAACTCATGAGCATGAAAACAGCTTCAATGGAAGAAAAGTCTCAACATCCATATAGCATTGATGCCAGAAATTCGAAGCACACGGTCTCTTCTAATGGTAGACGAGAGAGCTGTGTTGAGTCAATCATTGACAGTGTACATACTTTATCTTTCAATAAATACAGAACTATCAATTGAACCACATCCTGTCGAAGCGTTGCAGCGGGAAAGGATACCTCGATCAATGCATGTAAATGAAACAACATGCTCGAAAACTTGCAGACCACGGCTTAGAAGCCACACCTAACAATTCATTAGATAACAGTCGTGGAATGTCACAATCTATAATAAATGTTAGGTACCTCATCAAAGGCGGTCTGAAAACCAAACTAGAATTCTCGAGGTAACATAGCGGATCGTAATATATGATTTTTGAAACGAGTCGTGATGACTCGCAGAGTTTGGCCTATGTACACAAACCGCTGGATTATCTCTGAAGGTTGAAAAATACACATATGAAGGATCACACTTTCCTAAGACATCATTCTATGACCATTGGTTCCGTCTCTGCATAACCGTACCCTGAGAAGACGATGGAGACGCTAGATAATTACCGAGAGAGAATTTCTATGGCGTGGAGGAGTGATGGCGGAAAGCCTGACCTGAGGACGTGAGGGAATTGAGTTGTTGTCAATCAATGGAGACATTTTCGATCGCGAATGTTTCGCTTTTATAGGGTGGACAAACAAAACGAGAATCTACACTCTGATGTGTTGGTGGTGTATAAGAATGGCGATTCGATGTTCTACAAGACGATATCCAACGGAAACATTGATGAAAATTCACGTATAACTGGAAATAAGAAGAAAATATGTCTACTTTCATTTTGACATACCGGAATATTTCACATTCAACTGAAAATTCCTGATGATACAGTTGTGTCCTTTTGCGAGTTGGGATTTGTTTGAAAAGAGAGAGATGGGTCACTTTGACATCATAACTGAATTCGATCGATCAATTGTTCCTGTTTTATACATTGCAAGTTATTCGAGTGAAAATATCATGAGAATTGAATTTTTATAGAGGAGAAACAAAATAAGGCAATGTAACTAGGCAAAAGACTACACCATGTCGAAACTGTGTATTATTAATTTCGCAGGCAATATCGTTCGTGAAAGTTTGTGTGTGAAAGCAATAGCCACATCCCTTTTTCATCATATATCACGGACTTTAGAAAAAAAAAAACATTTCATCATATTTTCATCACTTTTTTATGAATATGATAGCTTAATTAAAAGTATTGCCCAATAGTTGTTTTTTTGGCGCGAAATGAATGCAACATTAATATTAAAATAAATACCTATAACTATAAATAATCTGAAGGTATTATAATCATTTCACGAAACTAACAGATCTTGGTGAGAACTCATTTCATAATTTTGCCTAGGCTATGTTGGCAATAATATAGTCAAGTGAGCTATCGATATTATACAAAAAAAAAAAAATACGAAGAATTCTACAAATTCGAATGGGGTGGGGTGAAAAGAATATACTAACAGTCATTCAGTAACAGAGGTCAAAGATGGAAAAAATTGTAGGATTTCAATCCACAGACAATAAATATTGTCTCACTGAAAATATCGGATATATTGAAAAATAATGGTGGTTCACCTTGAATAAGATGTACCTGTATAGAAAATCTCGCAATTACATTTTTGGTTATTAGTGGAGTTTCAACTATGATGAAAGATAATATTCCCTGACAACTGACTGATAGGAGCTTTCCATATATTGCACACTTGTTGGCAAATACTTCATCTTCTGAAGTACATTTGATCAATTAGGGAGTGTATGAAATAACAAATATTTTGACTCATTCTATATAACATCCCAAAAATAAATAGGTGCTTCCTTTTTTTGTAAATGTTTCGAACGTTTTTGAATTATTTATACATATCATCATCATAGAGAATATTTGTTGAATATTTGATATTACTTCTTTTATTGGAGTTTTGTATTCCGTATTGATTTGGAGAAGAGCCAAAAATCAAAAGAGAGTCTTTGTTGATTCATACAAGTTTAATATTAGTTTTTTCATTTGAAAAAAAAAACAAAAGAATACCTCATAACATCATAATCATGTTTCTATATATACAATCCTATTGGACATAATTGGGTAAAATTTCATAAAAAATTCAGGCATCTACTCGCCTGTAGATGAATAATCTCAAAATCTAGGAGAAGACTGTCGGATCTATAACTCCAATTAAATGTCGATTAAACTAAGAGAGCTCATTTCTCACGGTTTAGTTTTTTGACACGTCCAATTGACAAACAATTCGAGGAATCTTAATTGATTACTATCTTCAATTACAGAAAACGGTGAAGCGGAAGACCCACATAAGTACGTTTGAGATATATGTTGGTTTTAGTGGAGATAACGGTGTTCTACATTTATGAGAAGATATATTGAACATTTTTGGAATTTTCCGACTAGCGAATCTTTGAAATTCTAGAATTGAAATAGCGCATGAGTAGCGGAAACTATGGGAAAATATTTCACTAACTGTGTGTGAACGTTGTTTTTTTTTTCTTCATTTCTTAATTCATTCAGAATTTTAATGAATACAGCAGAACTGGTTGAATATTTCATATTACCATTCCTTCAACTCACAATAGAGACCAATTGACCTGAACTAAACTGATTTAATTAAATGATGATTAAATTAACCGTATTAAAAGTTTCAATTTCTCACACCAAACGTATCAATTTACCGATATTTTTTCAGGCAAATATATCCTATTGATTATCAACTGGTTATAATATGAAAAAGTTCGGGCACGAAAGGGGTATATTTATGAAATAAATGAAAAAAAAATCAGTAAATCTTCGAGGAGTTCAGTTGAAAATCCATTCCAGAAATACTACGCTTCTAGTTTATGAAAGATTCTTGTTAGCACGATATGATACAAAGCAAACATTTACAATCTTCCATATTAGTTTGTGATGAATATACCTCAATATAAACATCCTTATTTTCACATCTTCACCTCCTTTATATTATGTAAATGATACAAATCTTGATGTCTAGGCTTATATTACCAAATGAAACACAGAGTTTCTTTGTTCCTCTCAAGTCCCATCTACCACCGTGGTTCAGACGTTTTGTAAGCTGGGAAGGCGGCCATTACTCACCTGTAACAAAGAGAAAAATTTGAATATAACACAGACCCAACAAATTAGGTTTTCATAAATACGAGGAGCGGAACAATATAGGTGTAAAGACCACAGGTAATTCAGTGGAGTTTCAAGCATAAACCCATTGCAGTGTAACAATTCTGTTTATCTCTTGAATAAGATGAAATCGAAAGTAGGTTGAGATTGTTGAGTAGGTTGATGAATTCGAATATACGTCGAAATTAACTCTTACGTCAAAAATCATATCTATGAGAGTTTGTTAACATTTGAAGCGTGGTTTTATTGTTATAATTCACCCACCTGTAGACATGTTCATGGTAATGTTATTCATGAAAAACGACGATCTTTTCAATGCCGCTGTATTTTGAAATGTGAAAGAAACAACGTGAGTACTTGAACCCTTCGGTTTCTTTGTTGAAATACTCTGATTTTTTCTTCAAAAAAGGGTCAATGTCCGATAGTTCTCATATCATTCTATGAACAGTTTCCATAATATACCATTCAGAGGTTATGTTATTGTTGGGTTACATCCATATTTCAATTTGGAAAACATATGTGAAAAATCATTATCAGCTATTCCATATTTTCAATTCTTTTGCAGAGGTTGTAGCATTGTTTCTTGTATAATTGGACGTCGACCAGTCTTTCTACATATCTTTCACAAAAAAACTGAAGCTTCACGCATGTATATGATACATATCTTTCGTACCTGGCCAAACCAAATGCCAACGTAACACACCCATGTCTGTATCAATAAAATCACCTGTCAATTTCTCTCTTCGTGTTTCGTGTTGTTTGTAATTATCCTTCGTGCGAAGTAAAGTTCGACGGATTAACAAGGTATTATACGGTGATTAGCACACTACATGGTCGTTTTGAAATAGATGTCAATGAGCAATGCAAAAGAGTTCAGGGCATTGTTTTCATCTATCCACTGGGCACTATTGATTCTAATAACCATTGCGAAATTGATCTTCTCCTCATGAGTGTTCATAAAAATCTGTGATCCATGAATATGATCTTGGTAGAAATGATGACAGTAAACCCCTGTAAGTATAATAGAAAAATTCTTGAAACTCTAGAACAACGATATAAATTTTGGTCTCTTTCTTGTGGATCCTTTCGACTCAGGATGCCAGAAAAATGAAATCTACTGATAATTTGGGAGATTCAAACATGAAAATGAATGAAGAGATTGAAGCTGGGTTATGTTAATGAACGAAATATATAGAACAGTAAGATGAAATAGAGGGAGATCAGAAAGGATAAAACAATCAACACATGTTATGTTTCAAACACAATACTTGTTGAAGAGGGAAGAGAAAGAGTAAAATTCAATAGTTTTTTCCACAATAACATTCGCGAGAGAGTCATGAGGAATGAGATGCCCCACTACTATGGCTAGAGAAACTGAGGAATGAGGAAAAAAACAAGCGGAGAAACAATATGGCAAGTAAAGACAGAACTTATATACCTAACAGAAATTTGAAGAAATAATAAGGTTGGCATGGGTTTTGGTAAATGAATGTGGTTAAAAAAAAGAATATCACGAATAATAGATGGAATCGACAAAACATGATTGAAGAAATGAGGAGAATTTGAACGAATCGAAAAAAAATATATGAATGGTTGGAAGGATAACAAATTGACGTTATTGGAAACTCTTTGTTTTCATTTTCGTATTTGAGAGGTCTCAGAATTTTGTTGCTAATGCTATAAAATATCAGTCTGAGTTACATTTCATAGAAACTACTCTGCATATAATATTTGAGAATTTGAACTTTTTATTTATTGGAAAACACATGTATCAGGTAGGAAGATGAAGCGATTGGAGTGAGAAAGTATATATAAAGGTAGAAAAGTACGAACAACACAAATCTCATCGATTTTCCATATATTATAATACATTAATTCAAAGAGTTATCTTTATAGTTCGTGTAGTCCACTGTCTATCCTGTCCCATATTTGACGGTATTCGTTTTCAGATTACGTATAATATTCAATAGAAAAATAGTATTTGATACTAGTATTGATCGCTATAGAAAAAGCCTCATTTTTCTTCGTTCGCACAATATTCTCCGAACATTATAGAATGATCGAAATGAAGATATAGCACATCAATTATGGAGAATGGTAAGCATCGAAGACAGTTATACCATTTGGTAAAATGAGATCCTTCAATATTCCTCCAAAAACATGGAAAGTGAACCCAGTTCCAAATCCTAATAATGCAGGTCAATGTTCGTTTGCTGAAAAATTTCGGTTGTCGTTGTTTGGTAATTTGTGAAAGTAGAAGAATCCACGGAATCGGAGGTTGGAGTTGAATGTTATCTTGTAATAATTTGAAATAACGTAATCGTTACGACAGTTTATATCGATGGCACTAGTGGTTACATCATATTATTGCAAATTCATACAAATCGAAAACTCGAAATTTCACGAGGTTGGTTTCAATCTGAGTTTTATGATTACCAAACTCGGTGTTGAATATCATGGCACCCAATCTAGTGAATGTTTTCGTGCAAAAAACTGCACAAAAGATCCAAACATCCGACAAACATGAAAGTTAATCTATTCGGGAGGAGTGTAACCCCGACAAAAACTCCACCTAATCAATTCAGCTAATCTGAATGGATAATGACATTTTTTCGTGGAAGCGTTGAAAGTAAGTGGGCAATGCGACTTTTTTCCTCCTAATAGTTTCCGTATGGAAGAAAGCGTGGCAAAACACGAAAAATGGATCTCAATGCCTTGCAGCTAGGACCAAAAACATTCTTTGGCCTTGGGCTCCGACCTGATAGGTTTTATGTCTCAATTATGGCCATTGTATGTGTGGAATTCATCGCTTTCTCTGCCATAGACTTCATTTATTGCTTTTTATAGAATGTGCGAACTCATAATATTATTACCTCATTCATTGAACCAAGTTTCATCGAGAATTTTGACTGTACCTTTCGGAGTTTTTTTTTCTTATTCTGTGGGGCATGACAATATATCCTCTTCTGAAAATCTTTTATACTGTTGAAATGGATGATGGTCACAACATAACATGAAATTTAATCTTGAAATCGAATAACCATTA
Organism: Zygogramma bicolorata; assembly: GCA_032362365.1. Taxonomy (NCBI): domain Eukaryota; kingdom Metazoa; phylum Arthropoda; class Insecta; order Coleoptera; family Chrysomelidae; genus Zygogramma; species Zygogramma bicolorata. The sequence goes on from JAVJAQ010000663.1 coordinate 175,514, forward strand.
TTGATTATTTATTTGGAGATAAAATCTTACTCGAAACGAATGTCTATATTTTGTTTTTATTGAAGAATGACATGAAGTAAGTAAAGATCTATAAAACAAACCTCACCTTATCAGCTATCTATGTAACCAGTTAAAAATCAATTGCTTGCCGATTCATAGATGTAATTAGATCAAGTAACAATCTACACACTATAGATTTCCTAAAAATATGATGTTAATTCAATTTTAAAAAGAATTTGAAACGAAAATTTGCTGAATTTGGCTTTTGGACATTTGAATGTGATCATCAGGTCAAATTTGTCAGGCAAAATGTCACATATCCCATCAAAAAAAATCCGGAAGCGGCCGCCATCAATTTAGAATACACGTGTATTTCAAATAAGTCATGACCTAACAGCTGTCAAAAACGTAATGAACAATATAAAATAGTGAGAGAAGAGCAGACTTTTTTTTTCGATATGGATTTTCATCAAGTTTGAATAATTGACGATAAAAAAGTTTCGAAATCTTCAGACCAAAACAAATGTTTCGTCAGCGAACTAGTTGCCTATTCATATAAAAATGTCATTCATTGCAACTGATGAGAGCTTTTGAAATGTTTATCCTACTCAAAAATATGTGGGAAAGATGTGGCAAGTCTGAAAACAAGTTTAAAACTCAATTATATCCTAAATGCTTGGGCATGCTTCTAATTAATCTATATTTCCGATATAACATTCAAGAATTCAGATGCAGTGTTGGAGATGACCTATGATGTAATTTCAGATGGCAGGCTGATTGACAGTTGACAAGATTAGACAACGTACAACGGAAGTAAATGTCGAAATCTGATCAACTTGTGAAGGAGATGTTAGTTGACGGATCTGACGTTTGCGTTCTGTGTCATATGTCAAATTACTTTGACAGTTCACAGATTCGAGTTTGGGTTACTGGAAAACTTTGATGTTCCTGTCAGGATTTCTCAAAGAAAAAATCAAGATTTCCTAACTGTTGTTAGTGTTCTAGATAAATGATTGAAAACAGTTTCCATAGTAACACAAGTAACTTTATTACGAATTTCGAAGCACTATTTATTTGTGAATGAAATTATTCGGGATTTTTCCATAACTAATTAATGACTGAAGAATTTTGAACGATTTGCGGAAAAATAGTATGTTTACCTCGTAGGAAAAACAATTTTCACATTGGTCTTGGAACGTTCGGCTTCTCCTACCTGGTATATAATATACATTTTGATAACGACTTTTTGATCAATCACAGTCTTTCTGTTCGCTCCTCGTATACACTCCTGCCGGCCACTTGAATCCTTGATATTCTCCATCTGTTACCCTATCACCGTATCAGATTCCGTCTGAGATAGTAGCGCAGAAACTGCTCGTGATATGGTCAAAGCCATACGTTACTCTGAGAAATGTTTGCATGGCGTTCTTGATTGTCTTGAAACGATAGGAGCAGTGCAGTGCGCCTACAGCCCTCATGGCAGTCATGGCCCACGACAGTCGTGATGAGTGTAACCTTGCATATGATAATAAAACTGTTTCAAATGGTCCAGCGAGGCAGTGGGTACGACTGGTCGATGTTGGCATTGATATTATGCATTGCAGGAAAAAAACAAGAAAGTATTCAAACGGATAATATTTACTTCTAGAAGCAGGTATTCTACTTAACAACACTCAATTGGGTAACATGAACTTGGTGGAATTTAATGCTAGGAAAACCCAGACATGTCTCTTCTCAATGAAAGCCGATCTATCATCATCTACTATTCAGATGTCAGGAGGAACTATTCTTAAAAATTCAAGTATCTTGATGCTAGAAATTACGATCAGTGATAATCTCTAATGGGAAAACCATGTGAGATCGATCGCTGAAGGTGCTTTCCAGAAGCTTGGATTTCTATTTCGTGCGGAGAAATACTTCACTTCTCGTCAGCTTCTGATGATCTACAAGGCTCAGATACAACCTGTCTTGGAATATGGTTCTCATGTGTGGAGTTCGACACCAAAACATTCATTGAGGCTTCTTGATTCTATTCAAAGAAGGGAAATCCATCTTGTTGGTGATTTTTCGCTCACAGACCAATCAAAGCCACCTTATTTTTCCCACAATTATTTGTTATAAAGCGTTACCTATATTTCCATATTAATGGACTGTGCTTGATACATTACTAGTTCCATGGAAATCATTAATGGAAACTAGGAAATTGGAATAATCTTTCGTTTGTCTAGCGAAACGGGAAACGCGAGAAACAATGTCAAGTAGAATGTTTGTTTATGATAATACGAGGACGATAATGAACTAAGTGGTGCAGAAACGACAAATATTGCCACTTTGTTTATCTACCGTTTCTGAATGTAGTCCAAATCAATTTACTATAGTTACTTAACCTCATTTTAAGGCCAGATGCATTTTTTCAGTCTTTCATGAATTGAAAACTATAATTTAAAAGAAAATTTTTGATGATCACGAAGAGATTGGGCAGAACTTGCCACTATTGTGAAGTTGAGAAAATTGAGCCACACTTCTCACAGTGGATGTACCTGATTCACATCGATGACTCATATGTGGAATACATGGAAGCCCTTCATTCAGAAGATGGACCAAATTCGGCTCGACGAAAGAGAACCTAGAGCCAATACATCTATTTCCTACTGAAACCACTCAGCGAACCATAAGTATCACCCATTTTTTCCACCACGGGGGATTTGGGTCTTTATAACCGACCATACATCGAAATGTTGTCAGCCTTCACCCGAAGACGATTAAGCGTACCTGCAATCGAAACGTCGTTTCACTAGAGTTAAATATATAGACGATAGAAGTCTGAACCAGCAAGATATATTGTCAACTGCAAACTTATTCAAAATATGTTCCCCATCTTAAAGAAAATACCGATGTTGTCTTCTAGTCACTGAGTGAACTATGGGGTTGGAACATTTGCAGTAAAAGTTGAAATTTTTTCTAGATATTAATTACCCTAAAACCAAACTGATATTTTTGCACTCAGCGCGCGTTTTGCTAACAAGGTTAGCATCTTCAGGAGAATAAAATTCATACTGGATACTTGAGTATCAATTCTCTTCTCCTGAAGGTGCTGACTCTGTTAACGAAACGCGCGTCGAGTGCAAAAATATCAGTTTGGTGTTAGGGTAATTAATCTCTAGAAAAAGTTTCAGCTTTAGCCACTGAGTGATTTTATTCTATAGATGGGTTCGAGGGATATTTGACTAGGTGAAGTTATGTTATTTCAACTATTTCCATACTTTGAAAGTCTCTGGTTTCGAATGATTTCAATGTTTTTGTTTGTTTAATAACTTTCATGTTTCCATGTACTGCTGATATCTTGTAATCGGTATCTTGGACTATCATTGTGCAAGCTTTGCCTCTGTCCTAAGGCTTGTTTCATCTTCATGGATCTGAGGGACTATCAAACATTACCAATATATGTATTTGTTCCGTAGTTTTTTTGGGTTTGTAACCTACCACAATCTGAAAAAATAGGAATTAATATTGGAATCTATACAAGTGTGGAAGGGTAGATTTTGAATCTACCTCGAAAAGTTGCTGCGTCTATTGAAAAACAAGATTTGAAATATTTGACAAATGTCAATTAGGAAGATTACCTACAAGATATATTTGCATTTGAACAGGTATTTGTGTATAAGTTTTGAGAACGGAAGCGGATTTATTTTCCGAAACGATAAAGATAAGTATTTTCATATATATTAATTCTTATTATTTTTTTTATAGGCAAAATTTGAGATATACGAGAAGTTGCTGACTAATTGGATTTGTTCTATCCAGAAAGAACTGTTTTTCAATAGACGCAGTAACTCTTCCGGGTAGATTGAAAATCTGCTCTTCTACACTTGTATAGATTCCAATATTAGATCTTATTTTTTCAGATTGTGGTAGGTTACACACCTAGAAAACTACGGAACAATTATCGGTTATAATTGCACGAGTGCATAAAAATTACCGATAATTTTGCAAGAAAGCGTAATATCTAAAAATTGCAAGTTTATTTTCATATTTTGGCGAAAGTGCCCAAGTCTTCGGGCTCGGGCACTTTCGCCAAAATGCGAAAATAACCGGATGCAATTTGTATAAAATATCACGCTTGAATGCAAAATTATCTGGTCATTTTTATGCACGAATAGTAATTCATTGGAATATTTCACGAAATAAAAAATTCTCAAGGAAATGTTATTTTTTGTTCATTTATATATACTTTCCTCTATAGATTGTATGGAGTACTCACCTAAACGCGAAATGTTTTTCTATTTTTGAAGTCTATCTGACATTTATTTGTGTTGTTTACTGACGTCTAGCGATACTGTTTCAAATGTGTTGTTATGGTGACTTGATACAATGCAATTACAGCTGTAAGTTTTCGATAATTGCTTTGCTCTTATGGGACATTTTATATATGAGGGAAATATTCAATATCATATGTTTCCTTTTCGGTAATTACATACAACAATAATTGTTCTAATTAGGTTTTCTCTCGGGCCTTGCATCCTAAACCCATTTCATCGATTCAATCTACAACAATCTCTTTCCATTCAATAGCGATGAAAACAAAATCCTCGCATACCATCCGGAAGTAGGTCCTCGTTCATAAAAAGGTGAAATCTCGCATTGTTCAAATACTAACAATCGTTCTAAATGGATGATCTATTTTCACCTAATTATTGTAATTAACGGACTTGTTATTGGAAACATCTACAGAAACTCAACGTTCACAATTATAAAATTCTAGTGTAGAGAGCTCTATTAGATCCTTTTTGGCTTAGCGATATCAAGATGCCCTTTCGGTCGGACCCGTTTATAATGATTGGGCGTGATTCTACAAATGCAAAGTAATATTGCGCTAGTTACCGATAACGAGACGGAAAACTATAATTTCACGCATTCGTTCTTGCGGACACTGTTATTTCAGTGTCATTCTCACTCAGTCGCGTTAAGAAGTGAAATCACTTAATCACCAGCTAATTAATATCATCGTGATTCTGAAGTAGTTCAATTGCTAGTCCCTTATGGGGTAAACAAGGCATGGGAACTGTTCAGTCATTCATTAGTTGGATTATTTACAAACATCAATTTTATTTACTGTTTGAAACTCATTATTTTGTAATGGATGAATATTTTGTCGTCGTTTTTTTTTGGGTTGGTAACCAACCATAATCTCAAAAAATTAAGAAATGTTACCCAAGGTTCAGTTCTGGCGCCCACTCTGTTTCTGCTCCATATCAATGATTTGATAGGGAAAACATCTTGTTTAGTGCATAGTCAATCAACCTGCATAAAACTGTGTGGGGCGACAAAAAAACCCCCCCTCCCCCCCCCCCCCCCCCCCCCCCCCCTAAAAAAAAAAAAAAAAAAAAGATGTACTGCATTGTTGAAAGCTCAAATGATAAAGTAAAAAAATATAAAATTTGCGATCTTGATTACAATAATTTTTAACAACAATTTACTGAAAAATGAGGACAAGAGAAAAAATGTTTAAAGCAGATAGTTATATCTAATAAATAATATTTGCATAGTAACTTCAATATTAATTCATTTATATTTCGCAGAAAAAAAACGAGTTACAGCAAAAAATCATCATTATAAAATATATACAGTGGTTTTCTTCAATGTTCTCCCCTTTTATTCTTTGAACGGGTGAATTTAAATAATACAAAATTGGGATAATAAAATTGGTACATGAATACTATATTTTGGAGTGGAATTGATAGATGAAAATTCCAAGATGGCGACTGTGCGTCATTTGAGAAAAAAATTTTATTGATAGGGGGGTCTTGTGACACATCCTTTTGTAGCTGCTGACGAATACTATACAACCCTAGAATATTAAGTGAATATCTCCAACTACTACAAAATGGCGGAACATTTTATTATTGCCTGAATATATCGACCTTTTACTTCATGAAATATTAGAAGAAATATCGACGTTTTTGTGTTCGAAAGTGCACAGCGTGAAATATTGAATAAGCTTTTCTTATGTCAAGAACTTCAAGGCAACTATCTCGAGCATTTTATGAACTGAACTCGAATTATGACGCAAAACGTCGTATGCGTTTCGTAAATCTTCAACTTTTCAAAAAATCCCATATGAACCACAATACACCAGAGGACTTCAACAGTTTTTCGATCAAGTGGATATGAATGTTGCATATAAAACTTCGTACAAATTACAACAGCTTCTTGGTAACCCGAAAGATGCAACAACAAGTACATCGAACAAAGCCTACGAGCTATTAAAACCCGCTTCAAGGAGCATTTTGCTCACATGAAATACGGAAGGGTAGAAAAATCCAGTGTCGCCCAATACGCTCAAGACAATGACCACAAAATTGGTGAAAGCAATCTTAAACAGATCACGCATGTGCTTGACACAAGACTACTCGATGCATTTGAGAGTCTAGAAATAGCAAAATGTAAAAACAAAATGAATGGTGACAAGGGACCTATCCCTTTCAGACCGCTTTTCAATTTCTTGGTAAAAAAATAATCAGAATAATCAATAATAACAGATGACGGACTGAGAACTTTGCGGGTAGTGACTGTTACATATTGATTTGATTCTATTGA
>JAVJAQ010000664.1:0-11192 GCA_032362365.1 Zygogramma bicolorata
GCCGTTATTAGAATGTGAAAAAAAAAATTCGTCATTTTGAAATACACAAGCGCGTCAGATTAAGATATTGTTACGTCCTAGCGCCGGCCCTGACGAAATCGTAAACGCAGATAGGAATCGCGTCGTAGCGAACGTCATTTTCCAAGAACCGTAAATGCCGCCTGGAGAATTCGAGACACGTCATCGGGGCTTCCCTCGAGGATTCTCGATAGGTACGCAGGTGTATATATACGGGACAGACTTCGCCGCGGGCAGAGTTAGTTAGTCAGAGAGTTAGTTATTCGGAAGTTTGTATTCAGAGCTAAGTGGAGCGAGTTTAGTAGAGCTAAGTGGAGAGAGTTTTGTTATTGCTAAGTGCGAAGAGCAGAATAGTTAGTACAGAGAGTTTTAGTATTGAGCATTGGAAAGTTATCGGAGCGATTTAAGTGATTGTGTTGTATTGTATTGTGATAGAGAGTTATAATAAAAGTAGTTTAGTGTTGTTTGGTGTTTCAATCGACGAACCCAAGGATATATCGTAATAATATATATGGTTTATCTTCACGCCCTAGACGTTGCAGTATCATAATCTGACGAGTATCTGAAGGGAATCACCTATTACGTCAATTTGATTTTTTTTATCATTTTTTCAAATCATTGAACTCAATCAACTGAAAAGCTCAGGAAAAAGCATGCAAATGAAAAAGTGTATCTTATTTCAGTGGAATACTTGTATTTATTAGAAAATAATTATCAGCAATTAATTTTTTTTAAATTTAAAACGTTGGATATTCGTTGTAAACAATATCATGCCACGAACGAGTCTGTGTGATCAACTGTCATGGCGTCATGGCAACAGAAACCAGAGTGGGGACGAAGTGAGAGTGCAATAGATAAAGAAAGAGTGAGAGAGGAATAAAAACGCGGAGAGAGGAATATAGGCATCACGTACCTTCACGCATTAAACTTCATCGATGAATTTTTATTATTTTGTCTTGTGGACATCGTCAGATTATATATTTTCTGTAATTCTTGAATTATTCCCTTCAAAATAAAAAAAATAGTCACGCTCGAGAATGTCGAGATGACTTTTTTTTACAACTTTGTAGCCCTCCTCCTTCTTAAGGTCACTCTCGAATTGTCAGATAAGTGGAATACACACGTTTCAGGATGTAAGTAACTCACCTTACCTTAATCTGACGCGCTCGAGAAGTTCAGACGATCAATTTTTTTTTATTAATCTGATCCTTTATATTCGAAGGGCGGCCATATATATATAGGGCTTATATATGGTGGAAATACTTAGCCGGGTACAAGGATTCCCCCTGTATATTAATCTGCCGCGCTTCAGTAAATCCCAAAATCCCCGCTTGGGCTCCTCTATTATAATGAACGGTTTGAAATAGTGGGAGCAGAACGAATATATAATCTGAATGATTTGATTCAAAAACGAATCAATCAATAATATTCAAAATCATGAATTAATTTCAATCATTACATTCATGCTACAAGAAAGAAGAGAATTTAACCAGATACACTTATATTCGATCGTTTTCGGAGTACATTCTTTCTTCCTGGCGTTCATCTCATAAACATTGTTACTTTGGGAACAAATTTGTTATAAATATTATCATTATTATTGATAAGCTACTTTCTATTTACATTTACTCTGAAACCAACATCATCGTAGAATTTTAGCTCATTCTAATAACTACTGGAATCATCATCGTCTACCTACAAAATCAGTATGTTGAATAATTTTTTATTTAAGGGGTATGACCGTTACTTCGGGAAGTGTCACTATAAAAAAGGACTCCAACAATCTCATCGGCATCAGCATCGGAGGTGGATCTCCTCTCTGTCCCTGTTTGTACATCGTTCAGATTTTTGATAACACAGCGGCCTGCCGAGATGGCACTCTTCAGTCTGGCGACGAACTGGTTTCTGTCAATGGTCAATCTGTCAAAGGAAAAACAAAAGTGGAGGTGGCTAAGATGATACAAGCGGCAAAGGTGAGATAAAGAACCATATGCAGGGTGTTACTTGAGTACGTGGCCAAACCCCCCCCTCAAAGGTTATTCTTTGAGTAACAATGATCGGATAAAGCTTCGTTTTCAAAATGCAGGTTGTCAACTTCTGTAAAAGAAATACGGATTATCCAAATATCCTGATAATCCATGAGCCAATTTTGTTAGAATTTGGCAGTGTTATTCAGGGTAGCAGGGGGCTGATTCAGCCCTTACTAGATTGAAACGATCATGTCCAGTGGCGGTCTTCAAAGGCACCTCAACAAAGAATGTGTGTCAAATGATTTTTTGCGATTTTTGTATATTTTTTTTGCATTGAGCAGCTGAAATATCATCTCTTTCATATCTAATATTTTTTCGTATCTTGCTGTATTGTTGGGAAAAAATAATTACTTTTCCTGGCGCAACAAAATAAAAAAGTTGATCCACCAAACCATCAACAACTAGGGTATACTTATTTATTATTATTTTTTCCATATGAATAGTTCTTCCCAGTCTTAGATTTTGTTATCGAAATAAATTCAGGCCATTATTCTAAGCTGCTTTCATTATATTCCATGGACACATTTTAAATGTTGAAACAGATTAGTTTACGTCTTATTGCAATAGAGTGATTTATATTTATTTTCTCACAAAACATCAATCAATCAATCAAAAATATACTTTATTGTCGAAGATATAATCTTATTGACAAAGCATTAATAGCAAATATGTAGATATAAATATACGGTCACAAGCGTAAAACTTTTAGTTTTGAGTTTAGGTAACAAAACTTGGTATATTATGCATAATAGCAAGACTAAAAGATAATAAAATACACGAACTTGAACGAAATGAGTAAATAGGTACACGAATAAGAAACAAATTACATAAAATTCAAATACACGAAATCGCATTGTCAGTATTCATAAAAAATTGAAACAATATATAAAAAAAAAACAAAAACATACAAACACCAAGATTAAAATCAAAGTCAGGAAACCACCATTCAACATCACTTGGGACAATTAAAAGACTAGAGTACGTCATTGTAATACTCCCGCAGGTTATAGTAAGCCTTCTGTAAAAGTGCTTCTTTCACTTTTTTTTTGAAATTTTTTAGAGATAGTGTATTTCTGTAGGCTACTGGTAGATGATTATATATTTTTTTGCCTTCGTATATGATTGAGTTTCTAGTTAGGCTAGATTTTGGTATAGGTAAAGGAATACATTTTTTCTTTCTTGTCTCATATTTTCTAATTTCAGTCAGGTTTGAAGTTATAGCGTATTTCTTATGTATCAGGCATACAGTGTCCAGTAAGTAAAGACAAAATAGAGAAACTTCTAATGAAATCGGCTGAAGAATTATCGAGATAATTAGGAAATAACAATTTACATTACAAATGTTAACACTCTGTATCTTCAATACGAAGCATTACCGGATCTATATGTATGTGAAGTTTTCGTCTCGGAATTACTCAAAGAACCACTCCTTTAAGTTTGGCCACGTACATTGTTGTTGTTGTTCGTTTTCGTTAACCAGCTGACGAACGTCAACCCTCAAAAGTCGAAACTTGTGCGAGCAATGTATCAACGAGGCCTTACCTTTTAACGTGCGATTACCCAGCACGGTGGCCCGGCGAGGATTCGAACCCCGGCCTTCCGCTTGATAGGCAGATATTATGCTAACCACTACACTACCGAGACCACATAACACCATATATTATTATCAGTAGTTGTTCATAGAGAAAAAAGATAGATAGTTTTTATCAATTCAATTCCCATGTGGAACGCATTCGAAGCGTTTTTGTAGCGCCATCTACAACATTGTTTATTGAGATACTGATCCCAAGAAGCTAATGCGTTCATGGGAATATCATAGACACACATAGAAAAAAAAATGTTTACATCAATAGAAACATCACAAAATTGTTTTGTTATCATCGACTCAAGAAATATGCTTTTATTTTGATTCGAACCCATTTACATTTCTTTCTCTCAAGTTTTTTCACAAGGTACTTTGGGTAAGATCTAACGAAATTTCTTGTGATTTTAATTAATTCCAAATCATTTTTTTGTCTTGTATTCTAGTAATGAATGTTTGAATTCAGATTGAATTTCAAGGTCGATTGTTTACTGTTAGATGAAGTCAAATGAAAAAATATATAGGTCTTCATCTTACACAACTTTCGTAGATCCAATAGATTCTTTGCTTCATCGAATTCATAGCGGGTTCACGGTGATGTATTTTGTGAATATATTTTATCTACACCCGTACTCTAATGATACACCTATATGCCCACAACCCGTTTTATAATGAAATCCATTACGATACAGATTTTTCGTTACGATACAGATTTTCAACCAATAGAAACCCATTATTTTTCAATCAAGCATGATGTGCATGCTCTGCATTTGACATTTTCAAGTCAAAATCGGTATAGGTATTGAACTTTAGAAGAATATAGCCAAACGTCGATAATCATAATAAAATGTCTGATACCAGCGATATGGGAGAATCAATCACCTTCGACACCTTCACCGACAGAAATAGTTAGAATGATTAAATTTTTCATTTGACAAATGCATGTTTTATCACTTATTTGTCTCATCAATTATTGTGGGCTCTCCGTAGCCGAGCCGTCTGTGGCGCTGACATTGATCATTTTACCTGGAGGAGACGTTGGTTCGATTCCGGTCTCGAGTAATTTTTTTTTCTTTGATTTTTGATCTTCTTTTCATATCTCATCGTTTCATTTCTCGTAATTCAAGTAATACTATTAATTACAATTCTGTGAGATTTTTCAAAGAAATTCGTTAAATCAGTATTATTGCGTGCAATATAAACATAATATTTGTAGTTCTTCACTATTTATCGGGTGTAGATAAAAAAGCGTATGCAACTCTCATGTGATGGTTATTAATATACTCGCATAAACCATACGAAACTCACCTTCGGCTAGTTTCGTATCCCGGTTCATGCTTATCTATTAATAACCATCATTACACGATCGTTGCATAATATACTATTATTGCGTTATTCTATAAATTTTAGAGATAGCAATATAGAACTAGATATGCTGTTCCCTAAACTTTGATTTCTGAGAGGCTTATTGCTGGACATGAACTGGTTATAAACTAGACGTAAAAAAAAGAAAAGCAGACACATAGACTCAACTATCGACCGCCAATATGGCGACAGGTTGTCTAGTTGATATACTTCATAATTTTGATATGCAGGGACATTCGGCTGAAGTCATTTCCAAGCCAAAAAAAAAATATGATTTTATCTTTGAGGGGCATCGATCAGACGTCCTTTCCATGTTTTTATTCCGACAGACGACTCATGGGCTTCATTAGATATTTAGCCGTCGTTTTATTGTCCATTCCCTATACGGGTATTCACTGAATATATACTCATATCATGTAAAAAACCTTCATGTATTTCCATTGCCCTGTGTTCAATGGATATGAGGTTCTGATTTCGATTCATGATAAAATCTCATAAGGAGAGTAAGAAAATAGCGTATGCTGGAACTGATGAAGTGTTCAAGACTCTTATAATTGTATCAGATCTTCCTTTTTCATATTTCAGGACGAAGTGGTTATCAACTATAACAAATTACACGCTGACCCACAACAAGGAAAAAGTCTGGATATCGTTTTGAAGAAAATGAAGCACCGATTAGTCGAAAATATGAGCTCTTCCACAGCCGACGCTCTAGGACTCTCGAGAGCTATTCTATGCAACGATACGCTTGTCAAAAAAATGCAGGAACTTCAGGATACCGAGCTGATGTATAGAGGACTGGTGGATCACTGTAAGAGAGTGTTGCAGGTAACTCAGAAAATACTCATTGCCCTACGCCAGTTCAAACAATTCTTAGGTAATGGGTTTTTTCGTGAATCTAACATACCCTAGTTAGAGTCAAAACTCGACATTTTTGTAAGATGACGAAGAAGGTATAACCTTCCAACATGTAATTCCCAGCACAGGCGGAAATAAGAAATGAAAGTCTGTCCATAACGTTCACCAAATTCAGATCATAGCAACGATAAACATTTTTTTGGCGTCTTTTTAACCACACTAGTTCGAAAGCGAAGCCCATGAAGAAAAACGTGAATATAATGATGATGGTGATGAAGACGATTTTATTTTTCATCGCATCTCCTCGTAATCTTGGGAGGGGAAAATTAATAATTATATTGTATCAATTCGAGATATCACATTCCTGGTATTCTATCATTTTTCATGCTGCTATAGCTATAATAATAACACATGCATCAAAAAAATTCTGAAAGAACAGCAATCATATATACTATTGTTGATAAGTATATGCTAAAATGATTGTGAAACATCACCTAAGTAATATTTTCTTGTAGGTGTAACATGTTACGGTTTTTGAATTAGATTATTTATGAATGATTGACATATTCTACATCTGATGTTGCAAAATATTTCGAAACTTTTTTCGGATGTGCCAGAAAAATTTCTTCGATGAAAGATTTGGGTGAGTCAGAACTGCTGAGTTTCTCCTTTACTATGCACATTCGTCAGATGAGTCTTCAATAGTTTGTATACGTCATATGACCCACTCTTATGAGATGTCAATGGAGATTCTCAGCTGTTTCGAAGAAATAACAAATGATCCTTCTCCTTTATACCCATATCTTTTTTTTGTATAGCTATATTTCCAATCCTGCAGTGTTTCTTTGTTCTAGTGAATTTTATTGTGAGCTTTTCACCATCAGCAGCTTTTTCTGAGTTTTTGTTTTCCGCATGGATATAGAATTCATGAAAAAATGTTGATGTATTTTTCATTCAGTCGAATTTATTAGGAAGTATCATGATGTTCACTTCGAAATACTGAAGTACCCTTCATTTTTGTATCGTTGAAAGCTAAAAGTATTCTAGTAATTTAATCACCCAAACACAATATTCATATCATTGAGAATAACTCAGGGTCGAATGCCAGAATGTTCTTTCCTTATTCAACTCTTTCGTTTTATTTGAAGGTATCGCGATAACAATTATAGACATCTCGTTGATTGATGGCCGTTACTATTTTCAGGCCCATATGGAGCTGCAACAAGCAGTGAAGGCAATGGGGGATGTATTTGCCGGACTAGCAGTCAGGGAACCACAACCGAGGGCAAGTGAAGCGTTCAGACTTTTTGGGGAGCAACACAGAACTATGGAAAAGTATGGGCTGGATATGGTGAAGAAAGTGAAACCGGTAAGACATCGTCTGGTATGAAGAAGAGATTCAGATGATTAAACCCTACTTCAAAAACATATTAACAAAAATTGACTTTACGAAGTCTCCTTTCAGGCCAATAAATGTTTCATCTATGTTCAATATTTTGTATTACCTGTTCACAGAAGACCAAACAATTTTATCGTGGTATGAATAAGTGTGAATTTGAATTTCTGGCTTAGTTCGACTTGGAAAAAATTTATGCGGAATGGGTCAAGTATTTTCTTTGTGAAGTTTTTTGGGTTGCTCACCTACCACAATCTCGTAGAAAGGAAGGTTTCCAATTAACCCCAAAAGTTGCTGCGTTGAGAAAAAACAGTTCCTTCTGAATGAACCAAGTCCATTTAGTCAGCAACTTCTTGTATGGAGTTAATTTGCCTATCACAAAAATACAAAAACTGATATATACAAAAATATCAAATCTGTTATCGTTTTCTAAACGTACTACAAATATTTCTCTTTGAAAAATCTGTCAAATATCTGAGATTTGGCATGAAATGTCTTTCAAGAAGGGCAGCCAGGTGCGATTAATATCAAATGAACAACTGGAGGTGCAACTATCCTCAAACAGCATGGTAAATCAGATTCTTTCAATTGTTGTCGCCTGCCATTGCTCTCTCTTGCCATTATTTAACCCTTCGATTCCGAGACGTTTCACTATGAAAGCCCCTAGATATAATTTTTTCCATTCATATGAAAACTATAAACTCTAATAAAATAAATAATTCCGGTGTTGAAGGGTGTACTTGCGTGTACTTGCGTATCATCCCTTTTTTACTGTGTGACCTCATTGGCAGAGGTCAAGGAATTTGATGAATAAAACTTTTTCTGGTTTCTGTTGTGTCATTTGACATGTGTCATATTGAACATGAAGTATTTATTGTTCTGAAAGTTGTTCTAAAAATTACACCTGTTGACGATTTGTTCCATATTTTCACATAATCGTGGGACAATGAAGTATGCTGTTTGTTACAGGCTATGTATTTTGTGTACGACATTTTTTCCTTAAAATTGTCTGGATATCTATCCTCTTTCAATATTGATTTCATGAAAATAAGCTCTTCATTGTTTTTTTCCAATGAATCGCATACAATTTTTGTTCTATCCTAAAGGCATTTCACTATACCTTTTCTGCCACTTGTGTAGTGGTTTGATTCATGGTGTAGATATAGTAGGTGTGTGTTTTCTTTCGATATACACTTGTGTTTTCATGAGGTGTCGATTTCTTCATCGTAATATCCAGAAACGGAAGTCCGATATTATTTTCTATTTCTATTTTCTATTTCTAATGTGGACATTTTTGTTGGTGTTCGTTTGGTTTCCAAATATGTCAATTTTATTCTGTTCATGACTCTACTAGCCACGCCATCATCGAAAAATCGTATAAAAATCACTTTGATAACGTACTTATCAGTTTCCTGATATATATATATATATATATATATAAAATTTATATATATATATATGTATATATATATATATATATATATATATATATATATATATATATATATATATATATGCAAGATGAATTTTTCTGGGTTTGTTTTATCCGTTGGGTATCTTTTGATTTGTTCGACGTTTCGAATTCCATTTTGAATTCATTCTCAAGAACTGTGAGACGAATATCTGTCCATACCGTCCTGGTCAATCACTCCCCTTACGAAGCAACCAAGCAAGAGCAAGCAAAGACTTCAATTGTCTGTTCTCCACGGAAACTGGTATTTATAATGACTCTTCTCAGTCATTATCCGACTTGGTCCGATATTAAGGCTGCATCCTGCCCATCCAGGTATTATGTAGAAATTGATGTTTTCACGGATCTTCGATATGCAAGATGAATTTTTCTGGGTTTTTTATCCGTTGGGTATCTTTTGATTTGTTCGACGTTTCGAATTCCATTTTGAATTCATTCTCAAGAACTGTGAGACGAATATCTGTCCATACCGTCCTGGTCAATCACTCCCCTTACGAAGCAACCAAGCAAGAGCAAGCAGAGACTTCAATTGTCTGTTCTCCACGGAAACTGGTATTTATAATGACTCTCCTCAGTCATTATCCGACTTGGTCCGATATTAAGGCTGCATCCTGCCCATCCAGGTATTATGTAGAAATTGATGTTTTCACGGATCTTCGATATGCAAGATGAATTTTTCTGGGTTTTTTATCCGTTGGGTATCTTTTGATTTGTTCGACGTTTCGAATTCCATTTTGAATTCATTCTCAAGAACTGTGAGACGAATATGTCCATACCGTCCTGGTCAATCACTCCCCTTACGAAGCAAGCAAGCAAGAGCAAGCAAAGACTTCAATTGTCTGTTCTCCACGGAAACTGGTATTTATAATGACTCTCCTCAGTCATTATCCGACTTCGTCCGATATTAAGGCTGCATCCTGCCCATCCAGGTATTATGTAGAAATTGATGTTTTCACGGATCTTCGATATGCAAGATGAATTTTTCTGGGTTTTTTATCCGTTGGGTATCTTTTGATTTGTTCGACGTTTCGAATTCCATTTTGAATTCATTCTCAAGAACTGTGAGACGAATATCTGTCCTTACCGTCCTGGTCAATCACTCCTCCCCCGAAGCAACCAAGCAAGAGCAAGCAAAGACCTCAATTGTCTGTTCTCCACGGAAACTGGTATTTATAATGATTCTTCCTCAATCATTATCCGACTTGGTCCGATATTAAGGCTGCATCCTGCCCATCCAGGTATTATGTAGAAATTGATGTTTTCATGGATCTTCGATATGCAAGATGAATTTTTCTGGGTTTTTTATCCGTTGGGTATCTTTTGATTTGTTCGACGTTTCGAATTCCATTTTGAATTCATTCTCAAGAACTGTGAGACGAATATCGAAACGTCGAACAAATCAAAAGATACCCAACGGATAGAGAACCCAGAATTTGTCATCTTGTATATCGAAGATCCGTGAAAACATCAATTTCTACATAATACCTGGATGGGGAGGATGCAGCCTTAATATCGGACGCAGTCGGATAATGACTGAGGAGAGTCATTATAAATACCAGTTTCCGTGGAGAACAGACAATAGAAGTCTTTGCTTGCTCTTGCTTGGTTGCTTCGTAAGGGGAGTGATTGACCAGGACGGTATGGACGGGAATTCGTCTCACACTTCTTGAGAATGAATTCAAAATGGAATTCGAAACGTCGAACAAAATCAGAAGATACCAAACAGATAAAAAACCCAGAAAAATTCATGTTGGTATCTCGAAGATGCATGAAAACATCGATATTTACATAATCCCTGCGATAGGGGCAGGGATTGCAGCCTTAATATCGGACCAAGTCGGATAATAGACTGAGGAGAGTCATTATAAATACCGGTTTCCATGGAGAACAGACAATTGAAGTGTTTTTGCTTGCTCTTGCTTGGTTGCTTCAGTGATGGAAGGTGATTGACCAGGACGGTATGGACGGATGTTCGTCTCACGGAGTTCTTGAGAATGAATTCAAAATGGAATTCGAAACATCAAACAAATCAAAAGAATAAACAACAAATAAATTACAAATGATGGAATTGAATTGTAATTTATCTTGCATATCGAAGAGGAAAAAAAAAAAAAATTTCTACATAATACCTGGATGGGCAGGATGCACCCTTAATATCAGACCAAGTCGGATAATGACTTGAGCAAAGTCATTATAAATACCAGTTTCCATAGAAAACAGACAATTGAAGTCTTTGCTTGCTCTTGCTTGGTTTCTTCGTAAGGAAAGTAATTGACCAGGACGGTATAGACAGATATTCATCTCACAGTTCTTTAGAATGAATTCAAAATGCCACTCGAAACGTCGAACAAATCAAAAGATACCCAACGGATAAAAAAGTTAGAGAAAGTTTTTTTACAGATCTAAAAACCTTGAAGGTACCAGGTACCACACATATATATATATATATATATATATATGCTCACTGAACAG
>JAVJAQ010000665.1:0-10123 GCA_032362365.1 Zygogramma bicolorata
AAATTTTTCGTTACATTGTTATTGATCAGTGCGATTATTGTGTTATCATTCAGCACTACACTCCATTTCTGACCGTAAGTATAGTTCTTCTGCCACAAATTAGTCCTAACATCTTTTCCTTCAGTCCGCATGCGCTGTAGATTCCGGCTTAATATTTCGGATCGCGAGTGTATGTACGACGGAACCTTGAACTCGGGAGGAAGAAGCGAATAGTCAGATTAGTCAGTTGTCGAGGAGTCTTTTCGGATCTCTGGGAGGGAGAGTTTTGGTTAGCGCTGAGCGATGAGAAAGAATTTCAGACAGTATAATTTATCTTATTTAAATTAATTGAATCATCTTCCCATTATTAGTTCTACACGGAGGTTATTATAATGTGTTTTATTACTGTTCAGTGAAATAGTATATTTTTGAGAAGTTGTGAAATTTGAGGTTAAAGGCCGTGTGTGAATTTAATAATCGGAAGTTTTCTTTCCCGAACAATTTCCTTGGAATGTTTGTTTCTCAAATTGAGTAGTGACATTCCACAAAATTTCTCATTTGTTCTTTGGATTCTGCGTTTTCAAATATTTTCAGGTTTTCATCCTCATCTGCCACGAGGAATCAGAAGTTGGTCCCAGGAACAATCTAACCAGGATAATCTGTCTCTGTAGAACTGTCTGCAGTTTTCCATCGGCCTGAAGGATAAGGTGAGTAGAAATTCTTTTTGCCATATTTTTTTGTGTTTCATTTTATCTGCGAATATTCAACTCATCTCAGGGTTGTTCCTGGTATTGAGATCATTCTGTATTGTGTCTTTTCAGAAGAGAAATATCTGTCAGTTGGAATATTAAGAATATTAAGGAATTTGTGGTTCTTCCAAATTTGAAAATTTCCCCATAAGACAGATATTTCTTAAGTTATTTGTGAAAACGCCGAATTCTTGGGAAGCCTTCTTGTCTGAATTTTTCTGATCGCTGGGCGATTAATATCTACCTTCAGTAGATTTATGAGGGAAAGTTTATTCAAGATATTTGTTATAGAAATTATTAGAGTTTTGGTACCTACTGTTGAAAAATTACTAATATCTAACTACTGAGATTAAATTCCTGTATTTGTTATATTTGTTCTCATGAATACCTATATTAAGAGTTCATAAAACTCTTCATTCTGTAAATTTATATGCAATATCTGGATAGAAGGCATCTGTACTTTTTCGGTACACCCAAGAACGAGGTACTTGAATTTTGAATCGTAACTCCTGCTCATTTGTTCGATTTATTTTCACGCTCAACACCTGGCAACTGGAATTGGAGTTCAAGGAAACAAAGGGGACTCACCTTACTCCTGTCAACGAAACAAGGGAGCCCCACTTTCCCAGCCAGAACACGGTCTCTAAAGAACCATTAGCTGCCTCCGTAATAAGGGAGACTCACCTTACTCCTGTCAACGAAACAAGGGAGCCTCACCTTCATAGTCAGGACTAAGAGCCAGAAGATCAGGAGTTACCAATCGATAAAAAGCCCTCCATAGTACCGCTATTGTGCCTATCCAGGTTGTCAGGTATCCATTAAAAATTTTTTATTTGATTTTATTGCTCCCCTTCATAGTTGCAACCCTATAAATACGAAGCAGTAGATAATTATATAGATGGTCTATTGATTAATTATAAATATTATTCAGATATTAATTATAAATATTACTAATATAAATATTACTAAGATTATTATAATTAACTGCTCCTTCTGGCGCCCTTCTCTGTGATCAGTAGAAGTCCAGATTACTCAGAATTAACTCCTTATATTTGAAATATTAATTCTGAGGGAAACCCTTACTCACACCGAGGGAAACCCTTACTCACACCCTGTTGCTCTAAAAATAACAACTGAAAAGTAATTTTGTTATAAGTGGCGCCCAACGTGGGGCGGCGGGGGCGGCGGAAAGCGATGCGGGGGCGGCGGCGGCAGGTTGCTGGGGTGGAGGGCGCACAGGACGTTGTGTCACACGCAGTCTTCCAGCGACATCAGCAACGGGTTCACGTACTCGAAACCCTCGAATTCGGACTGGTCGATTTTCTCGATCACCCTCGGATCATCCGGTGTGAGATGCACTGGTTCATCCGTGAATTCTGGCGGGAAATTAGCTAAATCCCTTTCAGAATTCAAGCGTGGTTTATACGGAGGCGGAACTTGTTTTTGTTCCAGCATATCCCAGTCGATGCTCTTGAAGAACTGATGGCCGGTGATTTCCGTGAAAGCCTCTGGGCTGTGGCAGCCCAAGCGATCGGCGGGGTTCTTGTTGAGAAAGCCTTTGAGGACGTTGGCGGCCTTGACACTCAGCGAGCGCGGGATCCGGATCGTCTTCTCCAATATGACTTGGAACAAGTAGTCCTCGGTGTTTTGGTCGGGATTCTCCGATGCTCCCGCAATGTCGAACGGAGAGCGGCCGGCCAACATTTCATACAGCAGGACTCCCAGCGCCCACCAGTCGACGGAGAATCCGTAGTCCTCTCCGCGCAGGATCTCCGGCGCGATGTAGTTCGGCGTGCCGCAGAAGGTGGAGGTGGTGTCGCCGGCGCGGATGCCCTCCTTGCACATGCCGTAGTCGGTGAGTTTGATGTGGCCCTCGTGGTCCAGCAGCACGTTTTCGAGCTTGAGGTCGCGGTAGATGATACCCTTGCAGTGCAAAAAGTTGAGCGCCAGCGAGATCTCGGCGGCGTAGAAGCGCGCGTGCTCCTCCGGCAGCCGCCGCTGCCGCTGCATGTGGAACATAAGGTCGCCGCCGCGCACGAACTCGATGACGAAAAAGAGCCGCGACGGCGTCTGGAAGCACGAGTGCAGACCGACGAGGAACGGGTGGTTGGACGCCGTTTCGAACACGTGCTTCTCCGTCTGCACCCAGTCGATGTCTTCGTCGTCGGTGACGAGAGCCTTCTTTATCACCTTCATGGCGTAGATGCGTTTCGTCTTCCGCAGCTCCACCATCAGCACCTTGGCGTAGGAGCCGCGGCCGATGACGCGGATCAGCTCGAAGTCGGCCAAAGAGTACTGGCGCTGCGAGCCGGCCTCCGGGTCGTCGCCGCCGGGCTTGCCGGGGTCTTCCACGGGCACGGATTCGCCGGTTACTTCAGGAGCAGGTTCGAGATAGTCCCGTTCCCTTATATCGGTTACTATTTCGTTGACGGGCGTGTGGAGGAGGGTTTGCGCGTCTCCATTGTGTTCCTCCCTGACGATCGGATCTTGATGTTCATTCGTGCAGGGTTTGTTCACGGCCTTGTGGCACTTTTTGTGAACCAGTAACTTGCACTGAATGCATTTGAAACCTTGCCTGCCCAATCCCCAAATTCTGTCCTTGCAAAATGCGCAGAAAGCTCTCCTCCTCTTTGCCTGAAAAATGTGTCCATTGACCCTATATAGTTTCCGCCATCGCCTAGCGCCACTCCTATAAATACTCCTATCTTCTCCCTGGCAGGGCATTCCCGGCTGTGACGGAACATTTGGAAATACATGAACAGTCAATTCGGAATCTTTATTGATTTCATACAACCGAACAGCTTCATAAAGTTCCATTTGCGATGAAATTGTGCAAGGGTCCCCCTCTTCGTCAACCCATCTCATGGTGAATTGTTGATCACAAGAAAAACGGCATATTTCTCGTATTTCTTGTCTAAACTGTTCAATTGTTATTTTTTGGTCAATATATGTTATCAAGATCTCTCCGTTATAGGCAATCTTGGCCCTAATTTCGTTTGATTGGAAATCAACTAATTGTGTAGGCATTTTCATTAGTCTTGTTAAACTCTACAATTTTTCTCTAACTGTCCTATGTTTACCTGGGAAGATTGGTATCAGTCACAGTGAGAATATTTATTGGTCTTTCATTTGGAAAACGATTAATACAAAGTCACAACAACAAACACAATCTATATTTCAATTAAATAAAGAACCAAATTAACCATTAATGCCCAACTTCAACTTCCAAGTAAAGTAATCCCACAATCCCACTGCCACAGTACAGCCATTGGTCACTGCCATCCCTGGCAGTGACTACACTACACTCCATTTCTGACCGTAAGTATAGTTCTTCTGCCACAAATTAGTCCTAAGATCTTTTCCATTAGTCCGCATGCGCTGTAGATTCCGGCTTCATATTTCGGATCGCGAGTGTATGTACCACGGAACCTTGAACTCGGGAGGCAGGAAGCGAATTGTCAGTTGTCGAGGAGTCTTTTCCGATCTCTCAGAGAGAGAGTTTTTGTAAGCGCTGAGCGATAAGAAAGAATTTCAGACAGTATAATTTATCTTATTTAAATTAATTGAATCATCTTTCCATTATTAGTTCTACACGGAAGTTATTATAATGTGTTTTATTACTGTTCAGTGAAATAGTATATTTTTGAGAATTTTTGGGAAGTTGTGAATTTTGAGGTTAAAGGCCGTGTGTGAATTTAATAATCGGAAGTTTTCTTTCCCGAACAATTTCCTTGGAATGTTTTGTTTCTCAAATTGAGTAGTGACATTCCACAAAATTTCTCATTTGTTCTTTGGATTCTGCGTTTTCAAATATTTTCAGGTTTTCATCCTCATCTGCCACGAGGAATCAGAAGTTGGTCCCAGGAACAATCTAACCAGGATAATCTGTCTCTGTAGAACTGTCTGCAGTTTTCCATCGGCCTGAAGGATAAGGTGAGTAGAAATTCTTTTTGCCATATTTTTTTGTGTTTCATTTTATCTGAGAATATTCTACTCATCTCATCTCAGGGTTGTTCCTGGTATTGAGATCATTCTGTATTGTGTCTTTTCAGAAGAGAAATATCTGTCAGTTGGAATATTAAGAATATTAAGGAATTTGTGGATCTTCCAAATTTGAAAATTTCCCCATAAGACAGATATTTCATAAGTTATTTGTGAAAACGCTGAATTCTTGGGAAGCCTTCTTGTGTCTGAATTTTTCTGATCGCTGGGCGATTAATATCTACCTTCAGTAGATTTATGAGGGAAAGTTCATTCAAGATATTTGTTATAGAAATCATTAGAGTTTTGGTACCTACTGTTGAAAAATTACTAGTATCTGACTACTGAGATTAAATTCCTGTATTTGTTATATTTGTTCTCATGAATACCTATATTAAGAGTTCATAAAACTCTTCATTCTGTAAATTTATATGCAATATCTGGATAGAAGGCATCTGTACTTTTTCGGTACACCCAAGAACGAGGTACTTGAATTTTGAATCGTAACTCCTGCTCATTTGTTCGATTTCCTTTCACGCTCAACACCTGGCAACTGGAATTGGAGTTCAAGGAAACAAAGGGGACTCACCTTACTCCTGTCAACGAAACAAGGGAGCCCCACTTTCTCAGCCAGAACACGGTCTCTAAAGAACCATTAGCTGCCTCCGTAATAAGGGAGACTCACCTTACTCCTGTCAACGAAACAAGGGAGCCTCACCTTCATAGTCAGGACTAAGAGCCGGAAGATCAGGAGTTACCAATCGATAAAAAGCCCTCCATAGTACCGCTATTGTGCCTATCCAGGTTGTCAGGTATCCATTAAAGGACTAAAATTTTTTATTTGATTTTTATTGCTTCCCTTCATAGTTGCAACCCTATAAATACGAAGCAGTAGATAATTATATAGATGGTCTATTGATTAATTATAAATATTACTAATATAAATATTACTTAGATTATTATAATTAACTGCTGCTTCTGGCGCCCTTCTCTGTGATCAGTAGAAGTCCAGATTACTCAGAATTAACTCCTTATATTTGAAATATTAATTCTGAGGGAAACCCTTACTCACACCCTGTTGCTCTAAAAATAACAACTGAAAAGTAATTTTGTTATAATTGTCTAGTTTTCTTACCGCCCGGCGGTACAGCGCCTGCGCTGACGGGAGCTTTGGATGCCGTCTCGGACGGTCCGTGGTGCATGTATTGTTCGTCAGCCAAAAAGGCGGCGCTGTCAGCTTTGGGATCCACTTTTTTCAGTTTGTCCACGTCTCCCGGGGCGTAATTGAAAGCCGTAGCGGTGGCTCGTTTCGTAGCAGGCGAATGAGTTTCTTGTAGACTGGTCGGGCTCGAAGGAGATCCTTGATTTTCGTAGCTGAAACCTTGCGCGTGCGGTTTTCTTGGCGTAACCTGATCTTCGGGTGTTTCGTAATCGTACTCTCTGGTATAGCCGGCAATTGGGGTGAGCCTACCGGAGGGCTGCCCTTTTCCTTGGTAGGCTGGGCTGGGAACAAAACTATGGTACCGACCCCCGACGAATATGGCTCCCGGATCAAGTGTAGTGACTGTAGCTTTTTCTTCGTCTAGTAATTGCATGCATTCATCTTTGTTAGCTGCCTGATGACACTCAGTTTTTATTGTCTTGGATGTAACTTTGATTCTGTCCCACTCATTCGCCTCGGAAAAATTTTGGCATTTTAGTTGTTCCTCTAAGCTGATGGTGCATCAAATGACTTTATCTCTCACCTCTTCGACATTGCCATCGTTAGATGGGGCAATTTTCCAGAAACTTTGCCCTTTAAATGTTGAACTTGCCAGTTTGACATAGCAGAGTGGAGACGCGTCGACAGTTTGCAGTCAGCATCTGTGCATTCTGAGGTATTTGAAATTATCTTTTCGTAGAGGTTCGATTCTGTAGGCAGTTTGGGTTCATAATGAAATAAGCTTTTATATTTCCTTTGAAAATATACCCAAGCGCAACAGCTGTGACGAGATTTCACCCTTCTCCATCACGACATCAATAGTTCCACGCTTCACAATTCGGATTTCATTTCCTGTACTGACACTAAACTACCGTTACTAGATTCACTGGTAAGGAACTTTCTGGTCAAAGCTGTTGATAAACCCCGTGGCGATATTCCGGAATAGTTATTCAACTTTTTGATGTTTCTGATCAGTCGTTGAACTTTTTGCTTGAAGTCGGAGTCAGCATCAGCAATCATCTTAATTTTCTGGATAATATATTGCTTGATTTCATAGACCATGTTATATCATATTTATCAATTAACCTATGAGTCATAAGTTTTATCCTGGAACACCACATACTTCTGATAACAATTTGTTCTACCGACCTGATTCCTGCTTATCTAACAGATAAACATTGTTGTACTCTTTTCATAACTATTTCAAAAATTCCTCTAGACACCGAAATCGTTAAAAACAATTAAGACTAATTTAAACTTTAGTCAGTCTTAAATTAAATATATTTTGTGTTTGACACAGCCAATCGAAAAACCACTTTGAGACACATACAACCATCACCCCAGCATCAGAACCTCCAAATTTCGGTGTAGGAGCGTGTCTTTTACAGAATTGAACACTACTTTAATATTTTCCGTATCCACAGCCGTTGTGAAGTGGTGGTAGAGGGGTTTCTTGTGGTCCCTCTTGATGTCCGTGAACATCTTCAGGATAAAAGCCTGGACGTCTCGTACGGAGTGTGGATGCCCTGTGAAGTGCGGAAAGTATCTGCGAATGTCCGTTTCGGGGTTCTGCACTTTCTTCACCAGCAAGTCGAACTTGTTCAAAAATAGTATTATAGACACCCCGGAGAAGATGATGTTGTTGACGATGGTGTCGAAGATATCTCTAGATTCCTCTAATCTATTGGTTTTCCTATCCTCCAGCAGTACTTGGTCGAATTCCGACGACGAAACTAGAAACAGTATCGACGTCACAGAGTCGAAGCACTGCTGCGTTCGCTGCCCTCCCACGTCAACGAACAAAAACGGGACATTGTTTATGGGTATAACGAATTCCGTGATACCTTTGGTAGCCTTCCTGCAGTGCAAGATGGTCTTTGTTGGTTGGGATGTAGTCTGGTTTCGATATTCGGTCCAAGTTGTTCAGGAAATACTCCACGGTCTCGGTAGTGTAGTGGTTAGCATATCTGCCTGTCAAGCGGAAGGCCGGGGTTCGAATCCTCGCCGGGCCACCGTGCTGGGTAATCGCACGTTAAAAGGTAAGGCCTCGTTGATCCATTGCTCGCACAAGTTTCGACTTCTGAGGGTTGACGTTCGTCAGCTGGTTAACGGAAACGAACAATTTTAGAACAACAACAATTTCATAGACGGGGTCTTGGGCCAGTAAAAAGTTCAGCATATCGCCCAAGAGATCATCGCTTGGCCTTGTCTGCAACAAAATGTCGGCGGCAAACGTTCTCGAGCTACTGTCATGTCTTCTGTCCAATTGAAAGAATGTTTTTTTCGCTGCTTTCAATACTTCTTCATTCCAAAGTGAGGCACCAAAAGACTGCATTGCTTTCCAAGACAAAACTCCTTCTTTGGTCGTTCCATTTCGGATGTAGTTCAGTAGGACCGGAACCGTGGTAGGTGACTCCAGATTCTTTAGAGCTCTGAAATACATAAATTTCTCTTCGCCTTTGGCATACTCCAGATTATTTATAATGGTGTCCTCGACATCTCGGATCAACTTTGAATTTGAGTTATCTGGAGACAGTTCAGATAGTTTATGCGTCATGGAAGCAACAGCCAAAATCAAAGTTTCTTTGACTTTTTCGGGAAAGTTGATATTCTTCGAGAATTTCTTCAATAATCCTCTAACAATTTCTGGATTCGGCTGGGATGAAAAGGTCAACGACCAAAGATTTTTGTGATTTCTGCTGCTGATGCTCTTTTGGCCGAATTCACAAGTTCTAGAAAGACTTTGGCGGGTTTCAAAGAACCAAAGTGTTCTGGTTTCAAAGGATTTCGCATATTATCGACTTGCTTCGAGAAACTAATCGCATCCTCAGCTTGATTTGATTCAATTACCGTGAGCAATGTTTCTTGAGTGAAAACGATACCACTACTTTTGCTGATTGCGTCGATAACTTCATCAACACTGTCTTTGGCAAAAGTTTCAGCTTTTTGTTTATCTAATAAGGTTAAACTTTGGAGACCTTCGACATGAGTGTCGACATCTTCTTTGGCTGCAAGGAAAACTAGATGAGTGTCTTTGGCTTTGATCGATTTCATGTGCGAGGAAGTAGAATCCACTTCGTATTCAGCTTGTCTCAGAGTTTTAACTTCGATGCCTAAGATTTTATCCATGTTTTTCGTGAATGGGAGTGTATCAGATTCACAGGTGGTTTTGGTTTTCATGAACTTCGTTGGTGATGAGGTCGAGTAAGTCACGGTACACTTTCCAGATGCATCTGTTTCGACCAATGGTCCATCAACGAACTGAAACTGAAACAAACTTGCTATCCCTTTCTTGAAGTTTGATAAAGAAAGAGTTTCTCCTTTCGGTAAAAGAATTATTTCGATTCTTCCATTGCTCCACACGACCAAAAATGGCTTATTTTTGGCGTTATCCAACTTGGAAGTATGGGCGATGAATCCATCTGGGGATGGAGCTTGCCTTGATCTAATATGGAGTTGGGGTGATTTGAGCTGAACTCTCAGTAACGCCCAAAAGTCACCAAGGCGTTATTAGTGCTTATTTTTTTATAGCTGTGCCTATGAGCTGCTCAGATTGATGCGGGAGGTCGTGGGTGTCGTTATCTGTTGGATTCAGAAGGACGAATGTTTCCTCTGACAAGTCTAAGAGTATAATGAGATGTACAGACAGATATAACAGACAATTATTGAGCGCCAGATAATTTTTTTTTTGTTGCTTATGACTTCAGGCAAGGATGGGAATGAGACATTTCGTAGACATAATGATGATGTTATAAAAGTACGAAACCTCAGTTCAGAACTACCGAATACTAAATTGAAACAGTGAACACATGGTTCAACTGGTAATCGTAAACTGTTGTCGGCTCTCTCCATCTAAAGCAAGGACAGGAGTGCCAGTCCACAATCAAACTCGGATCAGGTGATCGTTTCGCTGCTTGATGTTAAAGCTGCGCCGATGATCCACCCGAAACCACTCGTCCCCGAGTTCGACAATAGACAAACCCAGCCATCCTCATTGCAGGATAAAAGAAACCCAACAAGAGTCACGCGTGGAAACAAAAAATGAAGCTAAGATAAATCAAGAGAAAGAGATAGCCAATTGTCCACTTCAATTGGGGTGAGATGTAGCTCTACCAGACTAAAAGTGGCTAAACCACAAAAAACCCCTACAAAAATTCAAGAAACACTCCCAGGACTAGGTACACTAGATAACGGCGAACCAGGATTCAACTGA